>MDKI01236741.1:0-35603 GCA_005239505.1 Nicotiana paniculata
AAATCAATGTTTTGCTTCTCTGAGTAGTATTCCACAGGCATCTCTTGTCTCTAATGGCATCTCCCATTTCAAGTTGTGTTTTTGGGTCTATTTATAAGTTTGGGACAAACCCTAAACGTGTAGGAGACTTCTATTCAAACCGGAAAACACTTAAAATCTTCAAAACTCGGATTTGACCGGATCAGGGGCCAGGCGTTACAGGCCAAACGCTAGGATAACGCCTGGCCAGGGCTGGCGTTTGGGCTCTGGCGCCTGAATAACACCAGGATAGGGCTGGCATTTGGGCTCTGGCGCCTGGATAACGCCGGGCTAGGCCTGGTCGTAAGGCTCAAACGCCCGGCTATAGCCCGGTGCACTCCTCTTCGCCCCTTAAGCGTATTTTCGATGTATTTGCATCCATTTAGCTCGGCTTCCATATCCAATTCACCTACACATGAAATAGACTCCATTATGCATATAAAAAGTGTATTTTTATCATTAACGCACATAAAATGTAAGGCATATAACGTGTTAAACCATGAAATCTAGCCACGCATCAAATACCCAACATGGGTTTCAAGTATTGTCCCTGTAAGGAAGAAGAATGGCCAGATTCGAGTATGTGTTGACTTCAGGAATCTAAACAATGTGTGTACCAAAGACAAATTCCCGCTTCCTATTCCAGAGATGATGATCGATGCTACTACTGGTTACGAAGCAATGTCTTTCACAGACGGCTCGTCGGACTATAACCAAATACGCATGGCACCAAAAGATGAAGAGCTTACTGCATTCCGCAACCCCAAGGGTATTTATTTCTACAAGGTGATGCCTTTTGGCTTGAAGAACGCTGGTGCTACGTACCAAAGGGCTATGCAGAATATTTTCGAACATCTCCTCCACAAGAATATCGAATGCTATGTTGACGACTTGGTGGTAAAATCAAGAAAGAAGGGCGACCACTTGAAAGACTTGAGAATGGTATTTGAGTTGCTCCGGAGGTACCAACTTAGGATGAACCCATTGAAATGTGCCTTTGGAGTTACTTCTGGAAAGTTCCTTGGTTTCATTGTCCGACATCGAGGGATCGAAATTGATCAAGCCAAAGTGGATGCTATTTTGAAAATGCCTGAGCCTCGGGATATTCATAAATTGAAAAGTCTGCAAGGAAAACTAGCATACCTTAGGAGATTCATCTCGAACCTAGCTGGAAGGTGCCAACTATTTAGTCGCCTCATAAAGAAAGGCGTTCCTTTCAAGTAGGACTAAGCTTCTAACAACGCTTTCGAAAGTATCAAAGCCTACTTGATAAAGCCTCCAGTTTTCGCAGCTCCTATACCTGGAAAGCCATTGATATTATACATTGCAGCACAAGAAAGGTCTCTTGGAGAATTGTTGGCCCAAGAAAATAGTGAGGGGAAAGAAAACTCCCTTTACTACTTGAGTAGGATAATGACACCAAATAAGCTGAATTATTCGCCAATTGAAAAGTTGTGTTTGGCGCTAGTCTTCTCAATTCAAAAGTTGAAGCAATACTTTCAAGCTCATGTTGTCCGTCTTGTTTCCAAAGCAAATCCCATCAAGTTCGTGATGTCAAAACATGTTCTTAGTGATAGACTAGCGAGATGGTATCTCCAATTTCAACAATTCGAGATCTTGTACATCCCTCAAAAGGATGTAAAAGGACAAGCATTGGCATACTTCTTGACAGATCATCTGATACCTGATGACTGGGAGCTAACTGACGAACTACCTGATGAGGACGCAATGTTCGTTGAAGTTCAACCTCCATGGAAGATGTACTTTGATGGTGTTGCGCATCGCGGGGGAGCTGGTGTTGGCGTAGTATTTGTCACTTCCCAAGGTGAAGTCTTGCCCTACTCCTTCACCTTGACACAACTCTGTTCCAACAATGTTCCTGAGTATCAAGCATTAATACTTGGGCTTGAAATGGCCATTGATATGAAGAAATTGCAGTTGCAAGTCTTTGGTGACTTCCAGTTAGTGGTCAATCAGCTTTTGGGTAGTTACGAGGTTAAGAAGCATGAAATATGCCCATATCATGATTATGCAAAAAAGTTAATGGGGTGGCTCGATGATGTGACTATTCAGCATGTGCCAAAGAAAGAAAATAAAAAGGTTGTTGCTTTAGCTTCCTTAGCTTCATCGTTAACCCTGCCTGATCAAGCGTAAGTTACTGTCTGCCAAAAATGGGTAGTACCGCCACTAAATGAGGTTGAAGGTGAAAAGAATAAACTCGAGCATCTTGTCGCTGTTTCTGAATTTGAGAAAGAAGAATGGCGACAACCCATTATCGACTACTTGTTCTATGGGATACTTACAGAAAATCCGAGGAGAAGGACTGAAATCTGTCGTCGTGCACCTCGCTTCCTTTACTACAAAGACACTCTATACAAAAGGTCATTTGAGGGAGTACTCTTGCGATGCTTATGGGAAGAAGAAGCACTCCATGCTTTGCAAGAGGCACATTCTGGAGTATGTGGGTCGCACCAGTCTGGACCAAAGCTCCACTTCCATATAAAAAGTATGGGATATTATTGGCCAACGATGGTTAAAGACTGCTTGGACTATGCTCGAAGATGCAAGGCTTGTCAATTCCATGCAAATTTTATTCATCAACCTCCTAAAGTGTTGCACCCGACTATTGCATCCTGGCCGTTTGACGCTTGGGGATTGGATGTTGTGGGACCACTGCCGAAGTCTTCTGGTAGGGAACTTATACATCTTGGCTGCAACTGACTACTTCTTAAAATGGGCTGAAGTTGTTGCTCTTAAGGAGGTAAAGAAGGAAAATGTTGCAAGTTTCATCCGAGTAAACATAATCTATCGATTTGGCATTCCTCGTTACATAATAGCGGATAATGGAAAGTTGTTCGACAATAGGTTGATGAACAAGATTTGTGATATCTTTGGCTTCAAGCAACGTAACTCTTCGATGTACAATGTTGCCGCCAATGGCCTAACTGAGGCATTCAACAAAACTTTATGCAACCTGCTGAAGAAAGTCGTCTCCAAATCCAAACAAGATTGGAATGACCGTATGGAAGAAGCTCTATGGGCATATAGGACGTCTCACCACACGCCAACACAAGCAACTCCGTATTCACTCATTTATTGAGTCGAAGTCGTCTTGCCACTTGAGCGTCAAATACATTCATTACGGCTGGCTATTCAAGAAGGGATCACTGATGAAGAAAATGCTCGACTTCGATTAGCAGAGTTAGAGGCTCTTGATGAGAAGAGGTTGGAGGCCCAACAGAGTCTTGAATTCTATCAAGCTCGATTATCTCGTGCCTTCAATAAAATAGTTCGCCCGAGATCTCTTCAAGTAGGAGATCAAGTCTTGCCATAAGAAGACCCATTATCACTTCCCATAAACCTGTAGGGAAGTTCACTTCAAAATGGGATGAGACATATGTCGTGCAAGAAGCTTATTCAAGTGGGGCTTACAAGATGGTTGATGCAGATGGTATGAGAATCGGCCCTATCAATGGCAAGTTTTTGAAGAAGTATTATCCTTGAAGTTGCAACGCTCATGCATAAACTGCATGTTACTCCTGGTCGCATGAGTCTAAACTGTGTACGGCACACCCAAAAAAAAAAGGGTCTGCTAGGTTGAAAACCTCGAAAGAGGCGGCCTAGGCAAAAGTTAGGACATAAAAAAAAGTCTGCTAGGTTGAAAACCTAGAAAGAGGGGCCTAGGAAAAATTTAGGACATAAAAAGTAAAAAAATTCTACCCATTCTGAACTACGGTATGACTTGATCCTCTTCACCGAGTACGTAGGCAGCTTAAAGTTTCATTCTGAGTTCAGTCGCATAAACTCAAAAGATACATAATCCCCCAATCGTTGTCCGAATGAAGTACGATGAAATGGAATTCATTCAATCAGTATTTAAAAATCGAGCTGGGACACCATGCTTCTGTTAAACTTTGGATCCCATTTGATTTAAAGGGGTCAAACCGCTATGCTGAATTGGTGTCTACAATGAAATGATTGATATCTTTTAAGGGGGATTCCAAGAATTTGCATTGAAGTTTGGGGATCCATTATACCTTCACGTTTGCCACACCTTCAAGTTATTATGGTCTACCTTCATGATATTTCAAATTCAGAGATACATGGACCCAAGATATTTGGTGAGAATGAAGCTCTTGAATTTCAATTTTTTACAATTAAAAAGGTCTTAATATCTTAATTCTCCCACACCAAGATACAAAGATTTTGGTGAAGTCGCGCTAATTTGAAACTGTCAGCATATCAGGAACCAAAGTTGACTTTGAAATATTATCTGAAATTATCCTTACAGAATTAAGTTTTGCATTTTGGATATGTTATAGATTTGGAAGTTAAGTTTCCAATGGATCAAACGGTTTGTGATTTCTACATTCCTACATCAAGATACAAATATTTTGGTGAAGCTGTGCAAATCTGAAATCGTCGATGTGACAGAATTTGAAGTTAGCTTCAAAATAATATCTGGGAAGATTCTCAACGTGTTCGATTCCAAATTTTGGATATGTCTTTGATTTTGAAGTCTAGTTTTCATGAAATTAAACGGTTCATGATTTCGACATTCCTACATCAAGATACAAATATTTTGGTGAATCTGTGCAAATCTGAAATCGTCGACGTGACAGAATTGAAGTTAGCTTCAAAATAATATCTGGGACGATTCTCAATGTGTTCGATTTCAAATTTCAGATATGTCTTAGATTTTGAAGTCTAGTTTTCATGAAATTAAACGGTTCGTTATTTCGACATTCCTACATCAAGATACAAATATTTTGGTGAAGCCATGAAAATCTGAAATCGTCGACGTGACAGAATTTAAAGCTAGATTCAAAATAATATCTGGGATGATCTCAAAGTGTTTAAGACAAAATAAATCTTTGGCTCAGACAGTGTAATGGTCTATGGCTCAGATAAAATGAAGATTCAAGCAAGATGAAGTCATTAGCTTAGACAGTGTAATGGTCTTCGCGTCAAATGAAATGAAGTCTTTAGCTCAGACGGTGTAATGGTCGTTCGCTTAAGACAAAATAAATCTTTGGCCCATATGGTGTAATGGTCTATGCCTCAGATAAAATGAAGTTAAATCTTCAAACAAGATGGAGTCATTAGCTTAGACGGTGTAATGGTTTTCGCGTCAAGTAAAATGAAGTCTTTAGCTCAGACGGTAATGGTCTTTGCTTCAGACAAAATAAATCTCCGACTGGGACGGTGTAATGGTCTTTGCCAGAGATAAAGAAAGTCAAGTTTTCAAATAAAATGAAGTCTTTAGCTCAGATGGTGTAAAGTCTTCACCGCGAACTTTTAAAGGTTTTCGCGGTGAACTATTAAAGATATTGACCACGAGCTTTTAATTGTCTTCTTCATGCATGGATCGTCTTGTTAAACAAGAACATATCCTCCTCGTTGGCCTAAAAAAAAGAACAGAAAAGAGCACAAAACCAAAATAAAAAATAAAAAAAATTACCTTGGCGGTGAACGCTCCCGTTTGCGAACGTTGCAACTGATGATCAGAAAGAGAAAGCATACGGGCTTATATAGTTATCAAAGGGCGGCTATCAAAGAAATTAGTTCGATGTGGGAACAACGATAGTTAGTTTTGAAAAAGGACTCTATTAAGGGCGGTGGAGGCTTAAGTTTTTCCTTGTCAGAGTAAATGAATAATACCAAGAAATTTTTGGTCCCACATCCATGTCGCTTTATGAGGCAATGGATGAAGTCAAACCCCAAATAAAGTGAAAGTAAGGCAATGATGCAGCAATTAGCCAAACATTTAATAAAGCTCAATAGATTATGTTACTTGTGAAAGGATTTTAAATACAAAGGATTGACGTGCCAGAAGGTTGGACGAAAGGCAATGATGCAAAGAATTTTGAAATAAAATGGCTTTAATGAGCAGAAGGAGCCATTTGATTTAATTTACGTTGTTCATGACTTAAGAGCTATTTAGGAAGCAATATTTAATGAATTGGGTGGTCACAAGTCTATAAGTTATCATTCGGAGGAAGTGTGTCTAAAGAAATTTGTTCTTCAAGTCTAGTCGATAAAGTTTGTATCCCGACAAGTCTTGAAGTATGGGGCATTTGTAAGCATTTAAATTTTATTGAATTTATATTCAATAAAATAATTTGGGCAATATTTTAAATTCAAGATATATTAATCCAAATAAATTCATTGGGCTAATATAATCATATAAGTCAAATATAGATGGACCTAATAAATTAGTCAAAGTTCATTCGGCTAAAGTGATGAGCCCACTTTATTAGGCCCAATATATCATCTTCGTAGAGGCCCAGTTTGGTGCCACGTGTCAACTGACGTGGCACGCCACGTCAAATGGAAGATCCAATAGGACCATGCCACGTGTCAAAATAACAAGGCATGCCAAGTCACATTAAAAGGCTAATGAAATCGCGCCACGTGTGCAAGTGACATATTTAAGCCAATCAAATTCGGCCATGTCACTCTTCAATTTGATTGGTCGAAATAGTTTGTTCTTATCATAACTCTTCCCTCCCACAACTATAAATAGGGGTCTTCATAACTCAGAAAAGAGACCAGAAGTTATAACAAGAAGCAAGAGAGAGCTCGTGGATCAAACGCCGCAAATTTCTCTACAAGCTTCAAGCAATCAAGTTCAAGTTCAAAAAATCAAGTTCAAGCTCAAGAACGAAGTACAATTCAAGTATTCAAGATCAAGAACGAAGTCAAATCAAATACAAGGCGTTCAAGATGAAGGCTACTTGTTCGTGATAAAATTCGTGGCAACAATTAAAGTGTTCGCGACGGATAAATCAAATTAAAATTCAAGATCAAGCTCAAAGGCTCTTGAATTTATATTGAAAAGAAGAATCAGAGGATTCATAGAGATTGTACGTTCATAATATTCGAAATAAAATACTACGATTGTTGCAATATTTTTCGGTCTTGATTTTACTTTTATCGACCCAATTTATTGTCTACAAATGCTATAGGAACCAACTTTACTGAAAAATTATGGTTTTCCTAAGTTTTCTCAAAAGAAGTTAAAACCCGACCGCGGGCCCACTTAGTCCAAACTCGGGGTTCGGACCAAATTCCGTTTACCAATTCACCCCCGACCCGAATATGCAATTAGCTTCGAAATCCGACCTCAATTCCAGGTCAACATCCCATTTTTACAAAATTCACTAATTCTACCCAAATCCTCAATTTTTACCATAAAAATTCTTGATTTTTGATTTAAAAGTAATGAAGAACATTTGGTAATTGAAAGAGTAGAGTTTAGAATTGATTACCTACACTTTGGGGATGAACTTTGGTGAAGAAAATCGTCTCTAGGGCTTGGTAGTTCGAAAAATAGGAAGAAAAAGAGTTATGTTCGTTTTAACACTGTTTTAATATAGCTGGGCAGGCCTTCATCGTGTTCTCGTGGGCCTGCCCGCGTTCGCATAGAGTCAGTCATGTTGGCCTTCACGTTCTTGGTCATTGGGCCTCGTTCTCATAGAGGACAGTCAAGTTCCCCTCCTCCAGGTCTGTTACACTACGCGTTCGCGTGGACCAGATCGCGTCCGCGTAGGGTCTCCCCCCAGCCCATCGCATTCGTGTCAGGGATCCCCTGTTCGCATAGAACAAAAAGGGGTCCCAACGTTTTTACTCTTCGTGTTCGCGAATGAACCCATGTGAACGCGAAGAACAATTGAACTGGACACCAGAAACAGAAAACCAACAGATGTTTCTAAGTGTAAAACACCCTGTGGCCTATCCGAAACTCACCCGAGCCCTCGGGGCTCTAAACCAAACATGCAAGCAAGTCTAAAAATATCATACGGACTTCCTCGTGCGACCAAATCATGAAAATAACATGTAAAACTATGAATTAAACCTCAAAACTCATCATTTTTCTCAAGAACACTTAAAGTTCACTATTTCTCAACCGGGCATCTGAATCACGTCAAATAAACTACGTTTCTCACCAAATTTCACAGATAGCGTTCAAATACTATAACAAATTTGTACCGGGCTCCAGAACCAAAATACGGGTCCGATACCAATGGTTTCAAACGTTAATTCTTTTCTTTATTTCATTGATAATTTAGCAAAATAATTTCTTTCAAAAACTGATTTCTAAGGCTTGTTACCTCGGAATTCGATTCCGGGCATACGCCCAAGTCCCATATTTTACTGCGGGCCTCCCGGAATCATTGGAACACAAATCCTAGTCCATTTACTCAAAAGGTTGACTCAAGTCATCTAAAACCAACCTTTAAATTCAAAAAAATTAATATTTCTCATATTTTCACATAAAAGCTTTTCGGTTTTACGCCCAGACTGTGCACATAAATCGAGGTAATTAAAATTAGTCTTTTTATAGCTAATAAGTCTAGAACGGAGTCTTAATTCATAAAATGACCCCTTGGGTCATCACAATGCCGCTCGGCATATACAATTATCAACTTCTGAAATGTACAAACACTCCCGAGACCCGGAACACCGTAAGTCACAAGCTTCTACAAGTCCTAATTGTTCTATACATCACTGTCTATATAAAAGAGGGGAAAATTAACATAGGGGAATAGAGGGGGACTCCCAGGATCTGCGGGCGCGGGCAGATGTATCTTGAAGTCTCCGGCAACAGCGACTGCAACTATGAACGAGGCTGGTAAGAAGAACCTGGATCTGCACACGAAAAACATGTGCATGAAAGGGCGTGAGTACACCACAGTGGTAGCCTATAAGTTCCAAGCCTAACCTCGATCGAGTAGTGACGAGGTCAAGTTAGGGCCCTACTGGTGTGTGTGTGTGTGTGTGTATGTGTGTGTGTGTGTATGTGTGTGTGTGTGTGTGTGTGTGTGTATATATAAACTAAAGTTAAGGCAGGATGAAATATCGCAGTAAAATAAAGACTGAAATTGAACAAGAAATAAATCATAGAAAGATAACAACTCAATACACAGAAATGCAACAGGGGATCTCCCGAGGTATCGTCTCGTAGTCCCAAACGTAAATGTACAGGGGATCTCTGGAATAGTAGTCCCAAAGTAAATATGCAAGACAGGAGGATCTCCCGGAATACTGTCTCGTAGTCCCAAAGTAAATATGCAGAACAAAGGGATCTCCCGGAATACCATTTTGTAGTCCCGAAGTAAATATGCAGCCCAAACAATAGAATTAAATATTTACAACACGGAAACCTACAATTCCGCTTAAGTACAAGTTAAGGAAAAACAGGTAAATTCACTAAACATGTTGCACGTAGTTCAGATAAACTGTTAAGGCAAGCAGGCTTGTTATTCTACTCTAACAGGATACTACACATGCTGATAAGATTCAATTAAGAAGGAAACGGTCATTACTTAGTAGAAATCGGGTTTTTACAACAATTAGCCCGTGTACGTACTCGTCATCTCACGTACACAACGCTCATATATCAAAAATAGTATCAATCCTAAGGGGAGTTCCCCCACACAAGGTTAGGCAAGCCAATTACCTCGAACCAAGCTACAATCAATCTGAAACAACACTCTTTCCATGAAAATCGGACTCCAAATGGCCCAAATCTAGCCAAAATCAATTACAAAACATCAATACAACTACAAGGAACTAATCTAGCTACTGAAATCAAAGCTAAAGCAAGAAAATTAGAAATTTGCCCAAAAAGCTTCCCCGGACCCGCGTCTCGGATCGGGTAAAAGTCACCAAATATGAACACCCATTCACTCACGAGTTCACTCGTACCAAAATTACTCAAATTTGATACCAAAATCTCTATCAAATCCTAAAATTCGGCCTAAGAACTTTTCTCAAACTTTCCCCTCAATTCTCACCCAAATTCCTTAATTAGATGAAGAAAACAACTATAGATTAATGAAATACAACCAAAATCGAGTTAGGAATCATTACTCTAAATCTCCCTCTGAAAATCCCTCGAAGAATCGCCAATTTTTGAGCTCCCAAGTCCAAAATTGAAGAATGAGCTTAAACCCTCGATTTGGCCCTTTTTCTGCCAGCTAAACCGCAGCTGCAGAAAAACCATCGCAGGTGCGAAAACAACTTAAATGGGATGGGACCGCATCTGCGAGCACTGGGCCACACCTGCGAGCCCGCTCCTGTGGTCCCCTACCGCTTTTGCGCATCCGCTTCTGCGAACCCCTCACCGCACCTGCGGCCCCAGCTGGACAAGGTCAAATTCCGCATCTGCGACTCCATAGCCGCTTCTACGGTTCCGCACCTGCGGCCCAAGGTGCACAGGTGCGATTACACCAGATGCAGCAACTTCAGCAAATCTCCTAAGCCCCAACTCAACCCGTTAAACACCCGAAACTCACCCGAGGTCCCCAGGACCTCAACCAAACATACCAACCAATCCTAAAACACCATACGAATTTAGTCGAGCCCTCCAGCCATCTCGAACAACGCCAAAATCACGAATCATCCTCCGATTCAAACTTAAAGAACTTGAAATTTCTAAATTCGACATCTGATGCTGAAACCTATCAAACCACGTCCGATTGACCCCAAATTTTGCTCTCAAGTCACATACCCGACGGACCTATTCCAACTTCCGAAATCGGAATCCGATCCCGATATCAAAATTTTCACTGCCGACCAAAATCTCCAAAACTTCGATTTTCGCCATTTCAAGCCTAAATGAGCTACATACATCCAAAACACAATCCGGACACGTTCCTAAGTCCAAAATCACCTAACGGAGCTAACTGAACTGACGGAACTCCATTCCGGAGTCGTCTTCATACAGTTCCGACTACAGTCCAAATCTTAAGGTTTAAGCTCCCGTTTTAAGGATTAAGTGTCCCAAAACACTCCAAAAACCAAAATGAAACTTCCCGGCAAGTCATAATAGCAGAAATAGATACGGGGAAGATAGTTAATAGGGGATCGGGGCTATAACTCTCAAGATGACCGGTTGGGTCGTCACATCACCCCAACTTAGTGTTTTTGGCTTAAAAGTTATTTCTGCTGAAAACTCACTTTTTTTAAGCCAATCCAAATGGGCTCTAACTCCTAGAAAACAAATAGTAAGTGTTTTGACTAAATTACGCTTAATTAAAATTTGCATATTGTTAACTTGACATATTGGGATATGTGTGAAAAACTAGAGTTAATTCATTCTTGATTATGTAAATATGACACTTATTTTGAACCAAAATAAAAAGACCAAATTATCACCTATTATGGACCGGATGGAGTATATGCACTACTAGAAAATGAGCCTATGGCAACAGCCGGTAAACCGTTGCAATAGAGTTATTAGAACGGTTTTGAAACTGTTATATACGTTGCCGTGCCAATACACCTAGAGTAACGGTTCTTGCAACGGTTATCAAAATCATTCCTGAAGGCGGTCTATTGCAACGGTTGTTCCTCTGTCTGAAGCAACGAGTATTTCTTTCCAGTTGTAACGGTTAAAAACTGTTACCATAGAGGTTATAACAACAGTTGGCAACCGTTACCATATAATTTAATGCAACGATTATGTAAGTTATGGCAACGTTTATTCTAATGGTTTCATTACGCCACTGTAACGGTTTTATTTCTTTTGCAACGATTTTAACTACCTATTGTATCAGTTTGTTGCAAATTTTGGAACAATTTGTAAGACCTAATGGAACGGTTTGAAAGACCTGTTGGAACGATTCTTTTAGACTATTTTTTGAACAATTTGTAAGACATATTGGAACAGTTTGCAAGACCTATTGGAACGATTCTAGCAGACTATTATGCCCTGGCTGTATCTGAATATTTAGATATTTAATAATTTGTAATAACCTGAAATTTATATAAATAAAAAGATAAAACACTTCATAGTCTATATTGTCTCCATAAAACCAAAATGTTTTAATCCAATCACATAAGTTTTACATTTGAACACTTCAAGAGTTAGAGTAAGTTTCAAATGTTGATAACAAAAGATTCCTAGAACATAGACAACAATTCAAAGTTCTTAAGTAAGGTCTAGATCTTCACAATCTCCATCTTCCCTTTCTTCAATTGCTCCACCTACAAAGGAGGATAAATAGTCATTATTCTTCAAGAGTTGGTTTATCATTATAAGAATGGGCATGGTCCATAAACAATGCATAAAACACAAAGTTTCCAAATGTACTAGAATGTCGATCTCTAAGTCTTCAGTTCTTATTGCTAGGATGAAACAATATTATACCCAGTCAAAATCTTAAAGCACAACGTTTTCAAAAACACGTCTTAGATGACAACAGGATATTCTTTCTTTTCCAAAAACCATTGACACAACTAAAAGGATTTTCTAGGCTGGGGAAAAGGGGTCTTCACTAAAGGTTGTGCACATTGGTAATGAGCGTGTTTAAGCACCTAACAAGCTCCAGAAGAACAAAAACAAAATTAAGATGTCACAATCAAAATCTCCAATTCATGACTAGTCTTTAAAGTTGTATCGAGAAACAGATGCTTATCAATATTTGCTCTGACTAGAGTAACTGGTAAATTGATTGTCATCATGTCATAAACAGTATACGTACCACCCAACATTATAAACAACCTTGTTATGCCAGACAAATTAGTACGTCCTCAATCTTCATATCTTCATATATACTCAAAAACAGTAGAACACCAACACTGAAGCCATATATACTTCACAAAATAGTGGATAGTAAATGGTTCTTCAATCTTCATAAATCCTCTTCTCACACAGACATACACAAGCAAAAGCGAAAGTAGGTCCTCTTCTTTCTTGAACCTTCCATCCCCTCCCTCCCTCCCCTTCCTCCTTTTTACCCTCCACTCCTCTGCCAATATTTATACTATTAAGGCCAAGAGATCGAAAAAAAGAATCAAACATACAGGTACAGAAGAGACGACCACAAAATGAATTTCATACTCAGCCATAACATAAGTTTCTATGCCCAGGAATTATCTGTTGCGAGATAAACTATTCTTGAATAAGTTTAAGTGAAACTTTATAAAATAACCATAATAGTCAACTCTGAATAAGTTTAAGTGAAACTTTAGAAAAGAAGCAGAAGGAGGAGAAGAAGAAAGCAAGAAACAAACAAAGATAGACGTACTGACCTTGATTATTCTTACCAGTAGATAGACGATTGATTAGTTGCACGGCAGTTTGTTGTGCAAAGGAAGCTTCTCCAGGTGAACGATCATTGAAACCTAGCATGCTGGGATCAACCCGTAAATCTGGATCCAGATGCTTAAGTTGTGAAATGATGTTAACTATAACTTGTAATTCCATGACATCTTTTTGTGCATTGAATTTTTCCTGCAATCTTTGTTGCATCATTTCTTCCATTTCCTCCAATTTTTGTTGCATCACCTCATCAGTAGAACTTAAAGAGGGCCCAAAATCTCCTTTTTTTTCTTTTAAGGAAGTCTTGGTAACGCCACGTCCATACAATCTTAGGCGACCTGGATGCTCAGGTCCCAATACTGATGCAAATGCATCAACAGATTGATTGTCATCTTCACTTTCTTGTGTTGATTGTATTCTTTTCATTTCAGCCTATAAGACCAAATTGAGTCATTATTAAATATGTCACGAACCGAAATCCCACCTTCAGGCCGTGATGGTGTCTGACGTTGAACCCACTAGACAAGCCAACGTTTTGGTTATAATTACTTATTTCTTTATTAGTGACATCTAAAAGAAAAACAATAAACATAAACAAATGAGTAAAAATGTGGAAACTAAGAATTCAACAACTTAAATAATCAATCTTACGAAATTCCTTACATACCCCCAGAACCGGTTTCACAATTTCACGAACAATCTAAGATTACTAAAAACAAGGGTCTGAAATAAACAGGTGCAACTGTCCAGGAATACAAGAAAGACAGAAAGGAAAGAGATAGATGGTGACGCCAAGGCCTGCGGAAGCCTGCAGGACTACCTCGGTATCGCTTGTGGACTGAAGGATACTCCCTCGCTCAATGCCCATTGGGTCTGGTACTGTAATCTGCACAACATAAAGAAGTGTAGGTGTAGCATCAGTACAACCGACCACATGTACTGAGTAAGTGTTGAGCCTAACCTCGGCGAAGTAGTGACGAGGCTAGGACACGACAACAAATAAACATATGTGCAATCCAATAGTATAACAGAAAAATAATGACAGGAAGCAAGCAAGTAAGTACAACAACGGGGAAGAGCATGCTAGGGACACAGGGGCAACAACTACTGAAATGACGGAAACAAGACAACAATTGAAATAATTAAATATCAGCAAGAATTTAACAACTCTAAACAAATAAATAAACAGAAATGGCACGGCATGTCCCCTAGTGCATAAATAAATAATCACTCGTCACTGAATGTCCCCTCGTGCATAAATAAATAATCACTCGGCACAGAATGTCCCCTCATCCATAATAAAATAATCACTCGGCACGGAATGTCCCCTCGTGCATAATAAAATAATCACTCATCACGGAATGTCCCCTCGTACATAAATAAATAATAACACGGCACGAAATGTCCCCTCGTGCGTAAATATCAACATAAACACAACAATTTGCAGGAATAATCAACAGCATGAAACCTTAAATGCACATATATAGTCAACAAGAATAATACCGTCCCGGCAAGGGACAAAGCTATAACCAATCCTACACATGTGTATAAATCAACAAAATACTCCTCAACTGATCAACTACTCAACAGTACTCATAACTAATAATTTTCATCAAGAGAATAACCACCAAGTTGCAGTTTAATCCATAACACGGTAAATATCAAAGGAAACCATATAATTCATAATAGTCGACTCACGGTCATGCTTAACAACAATATATAGGTACTTGCCACCTCACCTATACATTGAACATGGTATAAACACGTAGCAATTAAGACTCGATACATATTCCCTCAATCTAAGGTTAGGCCAAACACTTACACCCAGCCCCCAGGTACCCCTCCTATGTTGTGCGTTCGCACAGTGTCCCCAAACTTACCCTCCACGTTCGCATCCTATGTGGTGCGTTCGCACAGTACAAAATCTACCCTGACCCCCAGATCCCAATTTACCCTGTGCGTTCGTAGTCCCTTGAGTGCGTTCGCATAGGGTAAGCACCTGGACACCAGAAACTGACCATTACACCAGATTTTTCTAAGGTTTTTGCACTCCGACACCTATCCGAAACTCACCCGAGCCTTCGGAGCGCAAAACCATATATACATACAACCTCAAAAACATCCTACGGACTTGTTCGTGCAATTAAATCACCAAATTAACATAAAAACAACGAATTAAACCTCAAAATCTATAAAAATTCTCAAAACTTCTTAAACTTCAAATTTTCCATTTTAAGTCTGAATCACGTCAAACTAAGTCCGTTTCTTACCAAATTTCACATATAACTCATATAAAACATATTGAACCTGTTCCAGGCTCCGGAACCATAATACGGGCCCGATAACATAGGCTTCACATCAAATTTCATTTTCAAAAGCCTTTATATTTTTTAGAAAATAATTTTCCTTAAAAATTCATTTCTCAGACTTGGGACCTCGGAATTAAATTTCGGGCACATGCCCAAATCCCATATTTTCCTACGGACCCTCCAGGACCGTCAATTCTGGGTCCAGGTCCGTTTACTAAAAATATTGATCAAAGTCAACTTTACTCAAATAATTAAATATAAAATCATCTTTTTATCAATTTTCACATAACGGGTACATGCCCGAGCTGCGCACGCACATCGAGATGAGCTAAAATGAGGCTTCCATGGCCTCAAAACACATATTTAGCTAAAATTACACGGGATGACCTTTTGGGTTATCACAATCTCCACCTCTAAAACAAATGTTCGTCCTCGAACGAACATAGAAAGGTACATGAATCGGGGAAAAGATGGGGATATCAGCTCCGCATATCGGACTCGAACTCCCAAGTAGCTGCCTCAACAGGCTGACCTCTCCACTGAACACGAACCGAAGGATAACTCTTCGATCTCAACTGACAAACCTGCCGAGCTAATATGGCTACCAGCTCCTCCTCATAAGTCAAATCCTTGTCCAACTGGACACCGCTGAAGTAAAGCACATGAGATGGATCGGTTATTACCTCTGAAGCGTAGATACATGAAACACCGGGTGCACGGCTGATAAACTCGGTGGCAAGGCAAGTCTGTAAGCCACCTCTCCTACCTTATCCAGAATCTCAAATGGACCAATGTACCTAGGGCTCAACTTGCCCTTCTTTCTGAACCTCATCACGCCCTTCATGTGCGACACCCGAAGAAATACCCAGTCTCCTATCATGAATGTCAAGTCATGAACTCTGCGATCCGCATAACTCTTCTGCCTGGCCTGAGCTGTACGAAATCTATCCTGAATAACCTTCACCTTGTCCAAGGAATCCTGAACTAACTCTGAACCCAACAATATAGCCTCTCCCGGCTCGAACCACCCGACTTGCGACCGACGTCGCCGATCATACAACGCCTCAAACGGAGCCATCTGAATGCTCGACTGATAGTTGTTGTTGTAGGCAAACTCAGCTAAAGGCAAAAATTGGTCCCATGAACCTCCGAAGTCAATGACACATGTCGGCAACATATCCTCCAAGATCTGAATAATACGCTCGAACTGTCCGTCCGTCTGAGGATGAAATATTGTGCTCAACTCAACCTGGGTGCCCAACTTACGCTGAAATAAGAGTACTTCTGTCAGATATAATGGACGCGGGCACACCATGCAATCTAACAATCTCCCTCATGTAGAGCTTTGCCAACTTCTCCGAAGAATACGAAACTGATACAAGAATGAAGTGTTCTGACTTGGTCAACCTATCCACAATGACCCACACCGCATCAAACATCCTCTGAATCTGTGGGAGTCCAACTACGAAATCAATGGGTGATACGCTCCCACTTCCAATCGGGAAGCTCAATCTGCTGCATCAAACCACCGGGTCTCTAGTGCTCGTACTTAACCTGCTGACAGTTTAAGCATTGTGATATATATGTTACAATATCCTTCTTCATCCTCCGCCACCAATAATGCTGCTGCAAGTCTTGGTACATCTTTTTGGTGCCCGATGAATGGAATACAGGGAACTATGGGCCTCCTGCAATATCAACTCACGAATACTATCAACATCAGGTACACAAATACGACCATGCATCCTCAAAACTCCGTCATCATCAACTGTGATCTGCTTGGCACCTCCGTGCCGGACCGTATCTTTAAGAATACATAAATGATGATCATCATACTGTCTGGACCGAATACGGTCATATAATGAAGAACGGGCCACAGTATGGGCCAAAACATTACCAGCCTCAGAAACCTCCAATCTCATAAACCGGTTGGCCAAAGCCTGAACATCCAAAGCAAGGGGTCACTCTCCGACTGATATATAAGCAAGACTACCCATACTGGCTGACTTCCGGCTCAAGGCATCGACGACCACATTTGCCTTTCCCGAATGATATAAGATGGTAATGTCATAGTCCTTCAACAGCTCTAACCATCTCCTCTGCCTCATATTCAACTGATTCTGCTTGAACAGATACTGCAAACTCTTATGATCCGTGAACACCTCACATGGCACCCCATACAGATAATACATCCAAATCATCAGCGCATAAACACTAGCTGCTAACTCTAAATCATGAACTGGATAGTTCTTCTCATGAACCTTCAACTGACGAGAAGCATAAGCTATAACCCTGCCATCCTGCATCAACACTGTACCAAGCCCAACACGTGAAGCATCACAATACACGGTATATGGCCCTGAACCTGTGGGCAAAACTAACATCGGTGTCGTGGTCAAGGTTGTCTTGAGCTTCTGAAAGCTCGCCTCACACTCATTCGACCACCTGAACTGGGCACCCTTCTGCATACAAAGATGTCCTTGCTTGATAGAGGCTTAGAAGTTTCTTTCTTTTTTTCCTGATTATATAAAAAATTTGATAAAAATATTTCAGATTAAAGTTAATAATTTCATATTTAAAAGAATAATAAGAAAAAAATATCAAACCTCGCATATTCGAGCAAAACTTTTTTTGCCAGCAGTGTGTGGGTATTTCAACTTTTTGCAATTTTCGGTATTAGTTTGGGACATTTTCTACAAATCAGCCAATGAATACAGAGTTGTCCCGTTCAGTTGTCCCAACAGATTCAAATCAAGCTTAAATTGTGCACTAGGTTATGTAATTTAAGTGCATTTGATGTATAAAGATAGTTCAGTGATTTATCTTGTAGGCATCAGAGTTCCAATAATTAATAAGATCCCTAAATTGAGATTCAGGAACATCAACCGGCCTTTTCTCCATCCGAAGCTCGTCATTCCTATAGGCTTTATAATGTTCGTTAAATAATTTATTATTATACTTTCTCTAAGCATTCTGAATTGAATCAAAAACCCACTTTTTTGCAGCATCATGAATATCATATTTTCCCTACAAATTTAATTTGGTACAGTTAGGTTAGCGTAAAAATATGAAATATTTTCACAAAATTTAGGGCTTCAGTTTTCCAAAATTTCGACTCCTAAACAACGGATATCAATCATAGCTCTATGCAGCAGCAGAATGGTCAACATACAGTTCTCGTGTTCCCTTGCGCATGGCATTGTGTACTGATATGGTTCAAGTAATTATATGTCTCTAGATGCAACTGTTTACTTTGTATGACAGGAGAGAAACCAAGTTGTATTCCAGAAAAATGTCCAATACTCAAAAACAATAGTTTCGGCTTTTTACTAAAATGGTTTCAACACTTGATCTCGACAGATAAGAACGCATTTTGCTAGACCAAATTGGAAAAAGGTGCTCTCTCAATGGCAGCAGCCCATCCATCATCTCGCATTGGTACGTTAAAAGACATCGTCTACGAATCTACTTTGTGTATGACATTATGGTAATATTGCAGGTGTGTTCTACTGTGGAAGTCCAACACTTACCAAACCACTCAGAAAGTTGTGTCAAGAATTTAGCTTAAATTCATCCACTCGCTTCAACTTCCATAAAGAGAACTTCTAGAATATACTACTTTCCATCTTGGATTTCACTACAATATCAATGTATTTTCAGTTTAAATTGTAATATATTGTTAGCTGTAAAACTATAGGGAAATTTAGATCTGGACTTTGATTTGCTGCTAATATCTACATTCACTCTCAAGTCATTATGTCTCTCTCAATTCAAGCATCAAGTGATAGCATAGAAGCTATCATCAAGATGATTATTCAAGAAGTATTTGTGAGAGGAAGGATGAATCCAAAACTGGGCAGTAGATTAAATAGATTGAACCTCAACAGATAATCAGATACTGAAAAGAAACCAGTTCGACAGCATGGTAATATAGACAATACCAAGAGGACTTCAGAAAATAACATAATAAAATATATAAAACAAGGAACTACCGCAGAGGGTTTTTAGACAATGTACATATATGATCATTACATATTGCTTATGACACTTCCTAACCTAAGTAAATACAAGAAGAGAAAAAGTCCTAACTCGTTTTTTCTTGACATGAGTTACAAACAGAACTTCGCCACTGGCCTACTTTATATTGATAGAAAGTTTGTTGACAATTCCCAAGAAAAATCGACTTCTCAAACACCTAGAACCAATTTAATATATTCTATAGAGATATTTGAACTAAGGGTATATCAACATATATACAAAACCAGCAATACACTTCCTTAACACAAAAAAAGAGGATTCTACTGAAACAGAACCAATGACTTCAAGCCAACAACACAAAATATGGAATCATACTTTTCAAGTCACATTTTAAATTATCGAGATGCTTGTGCTATAAAACACCCTTCTGTAATAATCATTTCAAGCAGCACTGTAAAGTAGTAACTTCTATAACTTTTTTTCCTTTACGTTTTATTTTGTTATAATTTCCGTTACATTTTGTTGTATGACTTAAGAATGCTGAATGAAGTTACTTGAGAGTTGATGAATTACTTACTACATAGTAATTGTCTTTAAGAACTTGGATGTTGATACCAGCGTTTAAAAAGGCGCGAGTACGAGCGTGAGACGAAAAATATGGCGAAATTTTTTAAAGAGGCACAAAAGGCACAGAAGGAAGTTACAATCACAAGGGTTGAAGCAAAGTAAATCATGGCGAATAACAGTAAAGACCCCAAGTAAAAAATAGGTAGAAAAATAATCACCAGCGATAATCTATTGACCATCTCGACTCTAGTACCATGACGAATTTACCATACCAATAATAACGCATCCCATTGGACTAAAAGGTAACATACAGAATTATAACATGAAATCAGCAAGAGAAAACTAATAAAGATTCCACAAAAAATACACCCAAAATCACAAAAACTAAATAAATTTATATGCAGTCCTTACACAAAACAACAAACCCCATGAAATCTACACATGAAATCAATACAGATCGATGAAATTAAAAAGAGGACCACAAATTCAAAAAGGGGGGAAACAAATAGGGAATAATACTAGGAAGAAATAGTGAAATAAATAAGCAACTAAATTAGTAAAATGGAGGAGATTTACTGAATATAGCAAAACTTAAGCTTTGAGATTTAGAGAATACCCATTTGTACCCTTATTTGACAAAAATTAAAGAGAGCGCATTAAAAGTAGGTGAAAAAACAATAGAGAAAGAAAGTACCTGTGATTTCACCCGCTCAACTCCTAAGTCTTGTAATGATGTTAGTTTCTTTGTTTCCTTAGAGTTTCAGACGCCAAAAGATTTCAGAAATTTATCCTTCGAGCAGTGATATCGCCAAAAAGGTTTTTACCCAATTTCGTTTTCTCTGACAGAGAGATTGAAATATGCGTTTTCTTCGAGCAATAGATGCTGGTTTAACAGGGGAAGAAGGTGGTCTTTACATACTGCTTTGGTGGAAGTTTTATGGCTGAAAGATGGTGGGGGTTTTGGTCGGAGATAGAGCTATGGAGACGCGTCAGAGGGGATTTAGGGGTTTGGGACTTTGGGGATATCCACGACTGTATGTAGTATAAATTAGAGAGTTTTATATTTTTGTTTTTCTAATTAATTAAATAAAACAGAAATTAATTTTGTTTGGCGGGTTTAATAAAATTTAGGAGGGAATTTGATGAGGGAACAAAAACCCGTTACATTACCAGTTTTCCCAAAACTCCGTTCTAAATGGTCCGGTTAAAAAATACTATAGGAACGGTTTTATATCAAAAGTGTGTTGTAATCATCCACATTCTACTGGAACGGTTATAACCGTTGCTATATCGGTTCTATAGCAACAGTTCTATAACTATTACGAAAAAACTGTTGCAATAGGCTCATTTTCTGGTAGCGATGATACATGTTAATATAGAATTTCTTCTGTCTGTTGTGCTCACAAGTCACACCTACGGATCCAACTCCTTTCCATTTTTTTTCTCTCCCTTTTTCTCAAGTTCTAGCTTAGTCTAAGGACACGTGACATAAATTAAAACGAATGGCTAAGATTAAATTGACTAAAGCAAGGCCCTATGGTTTAAATAATTAATAACTTATCTATAAACATATTAAAAATTTTTCCGATTGTTTCTCCCATTTATTTCATCTCTTTTCTCCCTCTTTGCGCCAAAACTATTTTTGAATATTTCACATACAATCTTCACTATAATTTTCTTTGTTACAATTACAATGATGCCGTGTATTTCTTTTAGTGGAGTCCAAATAAATAATAAACGTCAAATTGCTTTAAATTGTTAGAATCAAAGTTAAAAATCTCCTTGTAGACGACGTAATAATCCTAATAGGGATTTTGTCTTGTCGAAGTAGGAAATGAGTTAAAATATAACATTAGATATATAACTCATATTCAAAAGTAAATTGGATGAATTGTAGATACGTTATAATGTTTGTTTTTCTACAAGAGAGAGAAAAGTTTTTTATATATTTATGGACAAGTTATTAATTATTTAAACCATGGATCTTTATACAAATAGCCGGCCATATTTAATGTTTACTCTTTCTAGTCATATACATAAATTATTATTGAATATACATAATTATAAATATATAATACATAAATTATGCATAAATTATTCACCCACGGGTTATTTTTAATTTAATCACTTGGATGAACGGCTATTTAGGTTAATTCTTCATTGAGGGTTAAATTTGACAATCCCAAAACACTAAAGGCTTGCTAGCCCATTCTTTAAACAAGTTGGCCCGTTCCCATGCCAAACCCTATAAACTAAGCTGGCTCATATTTAACTAATGTGTTGGCCAGCTTTTTACATTTTAATTTAGTCATAATATTATAATAATCTGATTTTCTTTTAAATAAGTTAATCACACTTAATTAATTTAAACTCCAGGTAATTAATAGGCACGCTTTAACTTCACGAACTCGCTTGTGTAGCGCGGTGTTTAACATTCAATTAATTCATTAATTTTATACCATATCCAATAGCTTTAACTAATTCCTAATTTAGTCAATCCTGCTATAGATCGTGGATTCGCTTGCGTAGTGAGATAGTTGACATTTTATAAATTCTAAAATTAATTTTCTCAAATGTAGTGATTTTTTTCAAATGTAATAACGTGTTAATAATTCTTTGTCATGACTGTGGATTCGCTTGTGTTGCTCTGTTATGACAAAATTAATAAATTTCATCTCGATCATGCAATCGCTTGCGTAATGTGGTCACGACATGTTATTATTACAAACATCCTTTAATAATTCTAATAATCTAGCAATAAATGTGCAAAGGTAAAATATGAAAATCAAATAATAGCACAGTTTGTCCAAAATTAATTTAAGACAAATTGTAATCAATAAAGCGATCGTGCTAGAACCACGCGATTCGTGGAGTGCCTCACACCTTCTCCTCGGTCAACAGAATTCTTTACCCAGTCTACTATTTTTCGCAGACCAATAAAAATAGAGTCAAACCTTCCTTTGACTAGGGACTCAAATAAAATGTGACTTTGAATACCCAAAAATCAATTCAAGTGGCGACTTTGTAAAAAAAAAACATATACTCAAGTTTGTCGCTTTAATTGAAAAACTTTTTAACTCACGATCCATAACTTACATTGTTGGAAAACTAATTCAAAGTTGCAGTAGAAAATCTTAGTTTATTTGGGATTTGATTTATTTAATTCATGTCAAAATAAGATTTGCAGTTAGAATAAATATAGGTATAGGCTTTCCTGTTCAAATTGAAATAGGTTTCATACTACTATAAATAGGGTATTGATAGCTTATTTTATGTGCGGAGATTTGTAAGAATTGTAGAGAGATTTCAAAGATTTAATAATAAACTATTTTTCCTTCATGTTGGTATCAGAGCCTGTGTGAGATTCTGTCAGAGTCGGTGGAGATTCTGAAAATTATGGATACTCCATATTTACATGATTGCAATATTTTCAAGTTTGATGGTACAACATTAACAGGTGATGCAGCTAAGCGATTAGAAAAAAATAGACAATTGGATTATAAGGCACGTTATTATCTCACCAGCAAGGTTGAATTGCGTGTATCTAACAATTTTTTGCACGCAAAATCAACAATGGAGACTTGGACAATCTTGGTGAATTCACATCGAGGTTCCGCCGAAGTAAAGAAAGTCAAATTGCAAGAGCTAAGGAGACAGTACGAGTTAGCCCAAACGAAACCAACAGAGACCGTTAAAGAATTTATTACAGAATTACTAATATTGTCAGCGGCATGAGACCAATGGAGAAGTACTATATGAGGTTAAAGTGGTTGAAAAAATATTGCGGTCCTTAGGTATAAAATTTCACACGAAGAGGGTGGTTATTGAGGCTACCAAATATCTTTGCACTTTTACACTTGATGATTTAGAAGATGAATTGGTGACATATGAGATGTCCCTGACTCAAGACACACCCAAAATAGTGGAGGAGGTGTTGCAAGCAAAGGTGAATCAACCTAAAGCAAAAGAAAAGATAAGTTATCCTAAAGAAATAAATCAAAAAGGCCAGAATTTCAGAGGTAGAGGTCGTGGTAGAAGTAACTTTCGAGGTCGTGGTAGAGGTAATTTTTCTTATCAACAAGGAAATTGTAACAATTTTTGGAAGGAACGACAAGGTCCTCAACATTTTCAAATAAGTGATAAATCTAAGATTCAGTGTTATAATTGTAGTAAATTTGGACATTATGAAAGCGAATGTTGGTCTAATAAAAAAGAAGTACATACTAAGATGGCTGAGAATAATGGGGATAAACAAGAGATTTTATTGTTTTCTAGTTCTGGGGTTGAAGAAACTAAAGGGAATGAATGGTTTATTGATTCGGGTTGAGCAATCATATGAGCGAAAATTAAAAATTATTCACTGATCTGGATGAAACATTTAGAGGTACAGTGAGACTTGAAAATAACGCAAAGGTGCCCGCTGTTGGAAAGGGAAAAATTCGTATTACTGTGAAAGATGGTTCTTCTAATTTTATTTCAGATGTGTTTTATGTGCTGAGTCTTCATTATAATTTATTGAGTTTGGAGCAACTACCAGAAAAGGGGTATGATTTACGTTTTAAGTATAGGATTGACACAGTCAGTGATGATAAATTTGGACTAATTGTAAATTTTAACATGAACAATAGTCGTCTTTGGCCTCTTTATCTCAATAGTGATGATTTACCATGCTTTAGTTCTATAAACTGTGATGATACTTAGTTGTGGCATCTACGTCTTGGGCATTTGAATTTTGGGAGTTTGGAAACTCTTGCTAGAAAGAATTTTGTTGATGGTTTGCCTTCTATTGATTTTCCTGACAAGAAGTGTGAGTCGTGTATTTTGGGAAAGAAGTACAGAGAACCTTTTCAGAAAAGCAAGGCTTGGAGAGCTAATGCACCATTGCACTTAATTCACTCAGATTTGTGCTCAGCTGAAGTTTCTTCTAATGGTGGTAGTAAGTATTTTATTACTTTTATTGATGATTTCAGTCGAAAGACTTGGGTATATTTTTTGAAAAATAAATCTGATGCATGTGATATTTTTAAGAGCTTCGAAGTTTATGTGGATAAGAAAAGTGGGTATTTTATTAAAATATTGAGGGCTGATAGGGGCACTGAATTTCTTGTTTGTGATGATTACTTGAAGAAGTACGGTATTAAGCATCAATTGACAACTAGATACACATCTCAGCAAAATGGTGTGGCAGAAAGAAAAAATAGAACAGTGATGGACATGGTGAGATCTATGATGCATTCCAAAAATATTCCAAAAGGTTTTTGGGCAGAAGCTATTTCATGTGCAATTTATGTATTAAATAGGTGTCCTACACGGTCTAATTTTAGAAAAACTCCACAAGATATTTGGACAGGTAAGAAACAAAATATTTCTCATCTAACAGTATTTATTTGTCTTGCTTATGCTCATGTTCTTGATGCTTTGAGAAAGAAATTGGATGGTAAAGCTGAAAAGTGTATTTTTATTGGTTATAGTTATGAGACAAAGGGTTACAAGTTGTTTAATCCAGATACAGGAAAACTGATTATTAGCAGAAATATTACTTTTGATGAGCATAATTCTTGGAATTGGTCAAAGAAGGATTTTGAACCATATAGGTCTCAACCAATAATTCAGTCATAGAGGAAGGAAGTTCTAGCAGACATCAAGAGGAACATGTAGTAGATTTCGTTCAACAAGATTATGTTGTTGGTGATGATAATGATTTATCCGATGAAGATATTATAAATTTTGCCTTATTTGCTGATTGTGATCCAGTTACTTTTGAGGAAGTTGTTAAAGATGAACGATGGGTTCATGCAATGAATGAAGAAATACATGTTATTGAGAAAAATAATACATGGGAATTGACTACTTTACCACCCTCAAAAAGACCAATTGGAGTCAAGTGGGTATACAAGACCAAGTTCAAACCAACCGGAGAAGTGGATCGCTTTAAGGCGAGATTAGTTGTTAAAGGATACAAGCAGAAGGCAGGTATTGATGAGGTATTTGCACATGTTTCTAGACTTGATACTATTAATTTCTCTTGCTGTCAATATTGCTAGAAATTTTTTCAAATGGATGTGAAATCAGCATTCTTAAACGGTGTACTTGAAGAAGAAGTGTATGTTGAGAAGCCTGTTGGTTATGTCAAAAGGGGTCAAGAAAATAAAGTTTACAGGATGAAAAAGACATTATATGGATTGAAACAAGCACCTAGAGCTTGGTACACTCGTATTGATTCTTATTTTATTTGACTTAAATTTCAGAGATGTCCATATAAGCATATTTTATATATCAAATTCAAGCCTGGCAGAGATATTTTCACTGTGTGCTTATATGTGGATGATTTAATTTTTATTGGCAATAATCCTAAATTAATTTTTGAGTTTAAGGAGGCAATGATTAACCAGTTTGAGATGACTGATTTGGGTTTAATGTCTTATTTTCTTGGCATTGAGGTATCTCAGTTAGATAATGAAATATTTTTTCAAAAAAAATATGTTGGTGATATTCTAAAGAGATTTAATATGGATAAAGTCAAACCAATTTTGACACATGTTGAAGAAAAATTGAAGTTGGTTAGAGATGGGACTGGTGACTTTGTTGATCCTACATATTTTAGAAAATTGGCAGGGAGTTTAAGGTACTTGACTTCTATAAGGCTTGATATTACTTATGGAGTTGGACTAATTAGTAGATTTACGGAGACTTCACGACAATTTCACTTGCAAGCAGCCAAGAGAATTTTGAGATATATTCAAGGTAAGACTAATGGTATATTTTATTCAAAGACTAATGATAGTAGTCTCGTGGGATTTACAGATAGTGATTGGGCTGGTGATACGATACAAAAGAAAAGTACTTCTGGCTATGCATTTTATTTGGGTTCTGATATATTTTCTTGGTCTTCCAAAAAGCAACAAATTGTTGCTTTATCAACAGCTGAAGCAAAGTACATGACTGCAACAAGTAGTGCAACACAAGCATTGTGGTTAAGAAGAATGCTTGGATGTCTTCAACACAAGCAAACAATCCTACAATATTTTTTTGTGATAGCAACTCTGCAATTGAGTTAACAAAGAACCCAGTTTTTTTATGGGTGTAGCAAACACATTGATATCAAATTTCACTTTATTCGTGACTTGGTTCAAGACAAGGAGATAGTTATTGAGTATTGCAAGGCTGGAGAGCAAGTTGCTGATGTTTTCACAAAGCCACTAAAATTGGAGTTATTCATCGAGTTGAAGAAGATGTTGGGCATGATCAAATTTGAAGATCTTAGTTTAAGGGAGGCTGTTGGAAACTAAACCAAGATTAATTAGTATTCATAAGTTGTCTAGGATTTGATATTTGGTAGTTTATTTAATTCATGTCTAGTCAGGTTTTGTTTGCCAATTTTATATTGGAGGCGAATAGTATATGCATGAGAAAAATCATGCTGAGAAGGATTGAGAAAAAAAATTCAAGTTCAAAGAGACGTGGTCAAATATGGATAAGAGGAAAAAAATCTTCTCTACAAAATTGTGTGTTGGTGAGAAAGTGCATCAACGTGAGTTGGAGACATATACTTCAACTAAAATTGAGTGTTGGTGACAAAGTGCATCAACGGTTGGTGACAAAGTGCATCAACATAAGTTAGAGACAGGTGCTTCAACAAAATTGAGGGATGGAGACATGTACTTCATCAAAAGTGAAAGCTGAAGAGAAGTGCTCCAGCATAAATGCACAACGACAAGTCATACCTATACAACTTTGAATTACGGAATGTTGAAAAATTAATTCAAAGATATAGTAGGAAATCTTAGTATATTTGGGATTTGATTTATTTAATTTATGTCAAAATAGGATTTGCAGTTAGAATAAATATAGGTATAGACTTTCCGGTTTTTAATTGAAATAAGTTTCATACTATTATTGATAGAGGTATTGATAATTTATTTGATATGAGGAGATATGTATGGAGATTTGTGAGAACTATAAAGAGCTTTCAGAGATTTGATAATAAAATATTTTTCCTTCATTAATTTTTTGGAATTAAAAAAAAAATGTGACAGCTAGACTTCATACACTGCATTATATTTAGGCTACCTAGGTGCAATCACATAAAGGCAACGAGAGTTTGTGCTGGAAAAGTATTTAATTGGAATTAAATGCTTTACAAAAGAAATTTATTGGTCAATTTGAAATGATTGAAAAGGAATTTTACATCTCACATGCACATGTCATAAATAATTAGGAGTTATATTTCACAAATGTATTTCTTCATGTATTTTCTCTTTTTTAGTTCACTCGAGGTGTACCATTTTATAACCAATAATTACATAGGGGGTTTCTTACTCTCTTTTTTTTGGTTTCATACTTGATGTTCGGTACTTGTATTTGGCTCGTAAATTCAAAAATTGCAGGAAATTATCCTTTTGGAATAAATCACTTCCTAACAAAAGCAATTCCATATCCAGAGCTCGAACACGAGACCTCCAGTTAAATACTTACCACTTTACCATAACCTTTATCTATTGATTTCTCTATTTTTATTTCACTAGCTAGCTTTAGTGGCTTGCTTTTTCATTATTATGGCAATAATTCTTTGCAGTTTTTTAATTTTCATAAGTACCTTTTTGCACCTTAGAGAGCTTAATTATGTACTTTCATTAAGCACTAGGGTCTAAACTAAGGTTAATTATTAAGTTCCATTATCCCTCAAAATAAAAAGTACAGGCAGCAGCTTAAAGTTGTTTAGTAATAATGCCTTTACGTTGGAATCATTAAATTCATCAAAATTTATGGCGAGTAGATTCAACAGTAAATTACAATGAATCAATGGTCATTAATTTTAAACATTAAACAGACTATAGAAACAGTGACAAAATAATGAAGTTTCCAGTGACGGGTTGTTTTTCATAAATAGAGAGAACTCTTAAAACCGAATATTTAACCTATAATAAATAATACAATTTTACTCGGCACGTAATTTTGGCACGTTGTAGTAAATCGGTAATTGATTGTGTCAAAACGGACAATATGCCATGGTTTGAGCTGTAAAAAATATGATATAAAAAAGATACTCTCGCAATACGATGGTGGGAGAAATAACGGCAACAATGTGGAGTCCCGGGAGGTTAAATGTCGTACCACGACGGAGGTGAGACGATGAGGCAGGTCAGTGAAAAGTAAGAACAAATTTTTAGATTGACAAGTTCCAATAAGTAATTCAAATTAACATCTTAGGCAAATTATACATTAAGCACAAGTTTATTTGGTATCGCGATTTTAAAGTCAATAATAAATTCATAATTATTGGCCCAGAGCGAATAATATGTTATAAAGAAAAAGATTAAGGTAGAAAAATGGATCTTTATTTCAATTGGGCATTCAATGATTTCACTATGTAATTTAGTGCCTCCAATTATACTACACAGACTATTATACCAGTGAAATTAATAAACAACCTAATCTAGTACTAGTTAGCTATATTGCTATAATTTGTAATATTGTACCTAAATAGTATATCATTGAGAGGGACACATGATTACTTCAATAAACCTAATCTATTAATGTAGCAATTCTGGACCTTATACCTTTTATATGATTTACACATGCGAAAAGGGGGCTAAATATATTTCTCAACTTTCATATATTGTCTATATTTAACCTTCGTTATACTATCGGCTTAAATTCATCCATACTGTTATACTATCTGGTCAAATTTAGTCTTACAATCAGCAAACATTTAAAAATACCCTTGATCTGCTAAGTAATTCAAAATCTCTCAAATTCTTTTTATTTAATCACTTGTTGTTTTTCTTGGTCCACTATTTTTAAAAATTACTATTGATGTGAATGCTAAAGTTACTAGACTATACAAATTATTCATAATTTTTTTTAATTACCAATGCACCAATTTCTCTTTTTGTAATAAATAAAAATTGGTTTCAAATTTTATTTATTTTTCTATCATATACACACTGTAAAATTTAGTGGATCTATGTATTGTGTATTATATACAGCTGATCATTATGTATGCACATGTATATTCAAATATATTTTGTCATTGCCTAGTTAGTATAGAGTTTGATTGACTATCTTAAGAGTGCACAATGACATTTAATTAAAGCAAAGTTGAATTAGACAATGTAAAATATCCGAGGAACTTCAACTTCAATCACTAATACTTGCAAAGTCTCCATACATTTGGTGCAACGAACTTATTAAAATTGGGATGTTGTAAATACTTTTAGAATTTAGAAAAGCTACCTAATTAAATTTTTTTAATTTACTATACTTTGTTTGTTCGGTTGTATTAGTTAATATTTTTTCTCTTATTTTATTTTCTCTAATTGAGAAAGCAAGTAAATGTCAATTATTTTAAAATAGTTGACCAAGAAGAATAACAACTGGCTTAAATAAAAGGAATTTGGGATATTTTGGATTATTTAACAGATCAATAAATATCTTTTAAAGTTTGAATATTGTAGGGATAAGTTTATCTCGATAGTATAATGATAGGGATAAAATTAATCCGATAGTATAACTGAGAATAAATATAAACAATATATAAAAATAGAAGGATATATTTGACCATTTTTCCTTGCAGATAGAGTTAGTTGAGCGAAACATTCAGGGGGAAAGTAAAAGATATATTAGACAAATATTATTATATGAAGGTTGTGATGGATACCAAAAAATTTAGGTTTGAACTCAATATATGGAGTCACCTTTACATTCTACTCTTAAAATGAGATTTTCTACTTAAATACAAATTAATAATGTGAATACCAAATATAGAATTTAAAAACAAAAAGAACGGAATTGTACATAAATTAACTATGAAGAATAATTAGGATCCGTTTGTGCATACATTTAAAAAAAAAAACTTGTTTAGCTATACATTAGATTGAATATTTCAATTTTCTTTTTGAAGATGAGCTTCCCAGTTTGGAAAGTGAGTGTCACCATAAAATTTTATTTGCCCTCACAAAATTATAATATTTTTTAGGGAGAAATTCTAAAATAGTCACAGTTTTAAAGGTAATCGAGATTTAGCCACTTTTTGATGTAAAGACAAATCTGAACAAAAATACTATTCAAAATTCGAAAAATACTCCAGAATAATATTTTGGAACTCTACTGGAGTTCCAATATATTATACTGGAGTTCTAGTATATTATACTTGAATTCCAGTTTTTAATATATTGGTCCAGCATAATATGCTGGAAGTTAATACACAGGTACTTCAATCTCCAGTATATTATGCTAGAACTTTTCGCGTGTTGGAGCTGCATCATAATATGCTGGAAGTTCATACATAGGTGCTCCAAACTCCAGTATATTATGCTGGAATTTTCCGTGTTACAGCAAAATAGTGATTATTTTTCAATAACTCTACAAACACTGACTATTTTTAAATGACCAATTTGAAAATTAGCTAGTTCATATTATTTTATTATTTTTCAAGTAAATCGCTTTTTCAAATTCAAAATATATATTTTATGTCCAAATGCCTACTTAAATAATCATCAATATGAATACACCCACACACTGATAAAGTTGTCTTCTCTCTTCCCAAATCCCTATATAATTTTGGATGGATATAGAGAAAACTGGGTGATGTGTAAGGGCAATAGTCAATGGTCGGTGATTATTTATAGAAAAAAAAAGACTATGCCAAATTCTGTACCCATGTGACAGACATATCTAACTTTTTTGTCCTTCGTTTACTTAGAGTCCGTTTGGACATAAGAAATTGTTCTCTTTTAAAAAAAAAAAATTAATAAAATTTTTAATTTTCATTTGAAGATATATCTTAAAAATTTCTGAAAATTTGAAAAACTCTAATAGATTATTATTTAAAATTTTGACTCAAACCACTCACAAAACTTTAAAATCAACCGAAAATTATATTCATGTCCAAACATAATTTTAAATTTTAAATATTATTTTCACTTAAAAAATATTTTCACCATGTTTTGAAATTTTACAATTATTATGTCCAAACGCCAACTTAACTATTCCTTTGTATTGTTAATTTTTTTTTTCTTCTTCTAATTTCCTCCCACTAACATTGTAGGAGACCGAGAGATAACATGGACAATTTATTTTATAGACTTTTTCGTTTGGTGTGCTGTCGAATGGGCGGGTTGAACTAATTTTAAGCGAATTAAAATAGGCGAGTGAATAAATGAACTTAGTCATATATGAGACATCTGAAAATTACTTGGACTAAAATGAGCTGGATCAATATAGGCTAAAATTTAGGTTATATTCCAACTCGCCCGACTTTTATCAAACTTTAATTAATGTGTGTAATTTTTTAACGAATTATTTAACTAACAAATAAGACTTTCTTTATTTTGTTATGGTCATATATAACATATCAAATAAAAAATAAATTATTTAAAAATATTTTAGCAAAGTTATCATGGATCAATTTGGGCTAAAAATTATGGATTTTTTCCTTTCTATACGTTATTTTAAATTTATTTACCAAAATTATCCTAATTTTGTATATTATACGCCCTAAACAAGAATTACTTGTAAATTAGATGCAATCCATTATTATTGTCTTAAATTAGGGGATTTAGTTATATTTTTTCTTATTTTCTCGTCTTTGCTTAATAAGACTCCTTCCAGCTGTGTATTACATATTTTAAGCCATAACAAATTGAATTCAATTATAAAAAAAGGAAAAAGATGCGCTATAACATGACAACAACTTTGAACGCAATTGTCGCAAATTTATCCCTGTTTTATCTCTATGATTGATCTACTCTGCTTTTACTCAATAATTTATCAACAATATTGTCTAACTACATCACCAATCGCAGTTGAAGCAAAAGGCATAATTGAGCAGATTCAGAGTTTTAGCATATTTCAAATTAAATTCAATCACCTCCAAAGTCGGATTCAACTTTGTATTAGTATTTCTAACAAGAATATATGCTATCCAGTTAATTTCTCACACAAAATTCAAATCTCACATAAAACTCAGTTTTTCCGAAGTGTGACGATGACGCTTTTAATGTAAAACTTAAAATTTGTCCACCCAAATCATTCAGTTCCCATCAATATTCAAGTTTTTCCGTTCGAATAAATATGAACCAGTGCACATGAGTCGAATTGGAATTCATTCTCTACTTTTCTCTTTCCTTAATAAACCAATTGAGAAAAGAACAATGTATGGTACATCAACATACAAATTAAAAATAAATTCGTACAAATTCAATGCAAATTTGAATATCTACAACAACGTACATAGTAAAAATAAATTTCATACAACTAATTATACAATATACAACTTATCAACAACTTTTATACATTATTTATTTCCCGTTAAATACAACTACAACATCATACAATATAAATATAAATTTTATATAATATATCTTTTGTATATGATTTGTATATATTTTGTAAGTGGTGTGTTATTTTTGCTCTTTGAAATTTCAATCAAAACCTCATCTCTTAGAATAATTTTGATATATATCAATAACTTTATGTAAAACGATAGTTGTATTTATAACTTAATACAAATTTCATAGAACGATTCATACATCATACGACTAATTTTCAATTTTTGTACAACATTCAAAATAAATATAAATATACTTACAGCAAAAAATAACTTAAATACAATTTATATACAATTTTAATACAATTGCGTAAGTATATTGTGTATCATGTGGTTTTCTTCTTCTCCTCCTCCTCCTCCTTCTTCCTCTTTCAAACTGAAATTCAACTAAAGTCAAGTCTAATCTTTACCAAACATCCTCAAAATTTAGATATAAACTCCAACGTATATTTTCAAAAGTTTGTAACAACACCTAATCCAAATAAATAGTAGTTTTTGAAAATCCAAATTTGAAGTCAAAGCTTTTTAATGGCTATCAATAGTAGGAAATCAAATACGTTCAAAATTTATAGATTGACAATTTTAATTCGAACACTAGTTGCGCAACATGAAAGAAAATTACAAAATTAAAACTCTATATTATAAAATTTGAAATCCATTGATGAATCTCTTGAAAAAAGGGGATAAAAAGCAGAGAAAATGAAGGAAGAAATTTTGGGGAAAGAACACACAGAGAGAGAGAAAAAGAGAAGACAGAGATAGAGGAGGGATGCGATTCCCTAATTCCTAATATAAAGGGACACTTATTATTATTATTAATTTGTTTATAATTATAAATTGTATATGCCTATGTAATTAAGTTAAAACTTTATTAGAGAGGGTAATAAAATTTCATATATAGTATAAGAAGGTAAAAATTCCTAAAAATTATCCCAACTTTAAATAGGCTGAGATGAATTGGGTTAAGATGGGTTCAACAAACGGATGAGTTAATGACTAACGCAATCTTGGACGGGTTGTGCGAGTCAAATCGGTTCGGACTTAAATTGCCACCTGTAATATCTGGTATTTATTTAAGACATTACTAATTTAAAGTTTAGGATAAAACTAAACGGTTTATATTAATAACAATTTTATAATCAGAGCTCGAACTCGAGAGGTTAAATTTTCACTTGTTATCGAGTAAGTTTCTTAAAGAGGAAGAAAAAAAGCAAGGAGAATTCTCCCCTTGATTAAATGAGACTGCATTGAAAGAATACTTTTAGAACAATCATCATTTGCAATATGAATTAAGAGTGATCAATCTGAAATTCAAAGATAAAAAAGGTGCCAAAAAAAAAAAGGATGCCCATGAAACCATATAAAATAATTGTCAAATAAATGGGACACTAAAGTATTAAATAAATATATACTGTTATGAACAATAAAAGAAGCAGAACAATATTGCAGAGAAAGAGATAGAGGAAATTCTTATTGAATTTTGGGATGATTTACAATGGGATAAGACCTCTCTATTTATAGGGAGAAATGACTTAGCCACAAAGTATAACTATCTAAAAGATAGACATTCGCTCTAAATAGAGTTCTATTTATAACACTCCCCCTTGAATGTCTATTCAACAAATAATGTGCCTCGTTAAAACCTTAACTAAAATAAAACCCAATGAAAAAAAAATCTAGAAAAGAAAAATGAGTACACATGTTTAGAAATGCGCCTTTTGGTTGCCTCGTTAAAAACCTCGCAAGGAAAATCCAGTGGGACAAAACCTTGTAAGGAAAAAAGAGTGCAACGCGCATTAACTCCCCCTGATGAGAGCATCAATTCACATCCTTGAGCCTTCGCATCCCAATCTTGTGTATTTGCTTCTTGAAGCTTGACATCAGTAGAGATTTGGTGAACAAATCAGCCATATTATCACTTGAATGAATGTGTTGCACCTTGAAATCACCATTCTTGTATATATATAATGTCGTGGAATAGCCTTTTCAGTGTCTCCATAGAGGGTAAAATTTCCGCTATCATATTATCATGCTTATAGTTATAGCAAGATACATATGTGCACAAATTGCACGTAGGATGTAGTACTTCATGACCACGAATTGTATATGCTTTAAGCAATATCCTTCAAGAATTGTCATATAAGTCATATAATAGACTTTAATTAGATTCATATCAAGTTTTCATGTCATACTAGACAAATAAGATTTCGAAAACTGATTGCAAATATCATTGAATTTATATTTTCAAGTGTTTGAACTGCAGGTCCAAATACTTGTCTTTCATATAAAACCAATTCTATTCGAATTGTGTCTCTTCTATTTGGCCAATATTTTTGTGTCAGTATTCGAC
>ML327838.1:3502-37101 GCA_005239505.1 Nicotiana paniculata
GGCTACGCGAATATGCCAGGACGCCATCAATGAATACAATAACAAGGAGTGCTAATACGGTTGGAATACACCGTCAATCAAATACATAAACGTTACTGGGGCAAATGATCAACTCAAAGACATCACCGGGGACTCATAACCCAACAGAGAAATCCGCTTCACTCCACAACTACACAACATGAGAGGTCTTCCAACATACTCACAACTCAAGTCCATATACCAAATCGAGACAGAAATCGAACACTCAATAAATCTTTCCACATTTCCAGCCAACCCTTTTGTCACAAATCACAGTCTGAACACATCTAACCATCAAATCACACCCACCACATAGGCATCTTAGTCACCAATTATCATCAATAAGAACACAAACGGACATACAAGTCCCAATTACATGTGCCCACACAACAAAAATCTCAGCAATCAAGACACATAATGAATCCGGCCTCAAGTCCTCCAGACTGGCTCATTACCGACACGCCAAAATCACATCTTATCCATGGAAGTCACAAGCCGTCGATGCACAGCTGATACCAGGCGCTCTCGTACGCGCTCGAATACATGGAAGGAATTCAAGAGTTATGCTCTTGGCTGAATACAATGGATTCGCACGACAAGAATTTTAAAAATATGAGATTTTCCTAAGGTTTCCGCAGCCTCTCGAAGATAAGTACAGACGTCTCCGTACCGATCCGCAAGACTCTACTAAACCTGCTCATTACCGGTGACTCCTATGTAACCTAGCGCTCTGATACCGAGCTGTCACGACCCCAAATCCAGGCCAGTCATGACGGTGCCTATCATGGAACTAGGCCAGCCAAAACCCAAACTCGAATCATAATAAGCTTCCCTTTTACATCTTTACTATACCGATTACCCGTAAAAGTTTCCTTTAAGCATTTATAAAACAGTTAAATCTATATTGAACATTAAATACAAGCCCCGAGAAGCCGAAGTCACTGGTCATGAGCATCTACATAAAATATACAACTCGACGAAAATAATTACTATAATAGTAAGCAGGAGAGGGAGCAGGACTGCGGACGCATGCAACTACCTTGCAAACCTCCGAGAATCTCTGGAACAGATAGACAGCTCACCATGCCCTAACATCTAAATCTGCACACAAGGTACATGGAGTAATGTGAGTACGCCAACTCAGTAGTAATGAAAATAAATCAGGTCTGAGAAGCAAGAAACACATAAAATCAATGTCATCAAATCACAAGATGCATAACCTTTCTTTCCAACAGTATAACATAGATATGTGAAATCATCATGACTTAAAATCAACTTTAGAAAAGTCCTTTAAAGAATGCATAGTTTTAAAAACTTCAAACCGAAAGATTTAGTATGAAAATGAATGTAGTAAAATCATCAGTAGACCCTCGGGAAAAACATGTATCATAATCAGCCCCTCGGGCATGCCTCACAGTCACTCAGCACCTCATAATCACTCATGCCTCCAGATCACTCGTCACTCGGCACTCGGTGCGCTCACTAGGGGTGTGTACAGACTCCGGAGGGGCCCCTTCAGCCCAAGCGCTAATATCACTCAGCACCTCACCATCACTCTTGGACATCGGCCATACTCAGCACCTCACCATCACTTTGGCCCTCGGCCACACTCAGCAGAACCACTCGAAAGGCCCCTCAGGCAAATCAGTAAAACAGGGTACTCGACCCAAAACAACAGTTTAAATCTCAAAGTGGTGTAAATCATGCTGAGTTTCGAAAACAGTATACACAATGCAGCTGAGTGAAATCATCAATACATAGTGAGGAAAAACAGCAGTGAAAAGCCCCCAAGGGGTCTAAACAGATCGGCACGAGGCCTTAAACACGACTTATAGCCCAAATATTTCAACAATCTTTAGAATATGATTTAACATAAGGTTTTTAGTAAATATGCAACTCATTAGTTGCCGCGGAGAGGACCTAGTCCAATCCAAAAATCAGTACGCGCCACATACTAGTTATCCGACATGTGAGCCTTTCTAAAATCAGTGAGAAAATATGTAGTCCGGGGTTCCATACCCTCAAGACAAGATTTATAACCATTACTTACCTCTACCGGGCCACAACACTAGTCCTCTATGCTCATGCCCCTCAAATTGGCTCCCGATTTCTCCGAATCTAGCCAAATTCAATTCAACATCATTAATATATACTCAAGGAGCACAACCCAATCGAAAATTATCAAATTATACAAGAATCTCGAAATTCGGCCAAACCCGAGCCCTGGGACCACATCTCGGAATTCAATAAAATTTGCATCATTAGAATCCTCGTCCTCCCACGATTATATACATACCAAGAACACTATAATCGGACCACAATTGCCCACTAAAATTGCCAAAAGAAATTACCAACTCCTTCCTCCCATTTTCCAAAATTTTCTTACTTTAATTCTTCAAATACAAGCCAAATCCGAATCTAAATAGCATATAAATGATGTTAATAACCCGAGAACTTACCTTTACTGAAGAATCATGAATCCCCCCTCCAATCTGCCTTCAAAGGAGCTCCTCTCGCATGCAAAAATGGTGAAATGAAATGAATTTCACGGATGCCTCTTATACACTGTTTCTGCCAGCATTTCCGCACCTGCGGATACTTGGTCGCACCTGCGGACCCGCAGCTACGGTCCCAGGTGCGCACCTGCGGAATCCCACTTAAATGACCAATTCCGCACCTGCGGCCAATCCTCCGCACCTGCGGCTTCGCTGGTGCGGCCAAAACATCGCACCTGCGGAAATTCCCCTGCCTAGCCTTTTTTGCACCTGCGCGCCCATCACACCTGTGACATCGCACCTGCGGCTACCCATCCGCAGGTGCGGCCAACATCAGAAATCACACCGGCAGCTATTTCTGCAAATTTTCCAAGTTCAAAACCCCGCTAACAATCCGAAATCAATCCCGAGCCCCTCGGGGCCCCAGCCAAACATACCAACACACCCCATAGCATTATTCCAACTTAGTCAAACCTTTGAAACACCAAAAACAACACGAAAACACCAAAATTACATCAAATTCAAGCCTTTGAACTTTCAAACTTCCAAATTTCGCCAACTACGCCGAAACCAACCAAAACACCTCCGATTGACCTGAATTTTTGCACACATACTCAAAATGACATTACGGACCTGTTCCAACTTCCGGAATTCCATTCCGACCCTGATAACCTATTTTCCACTGCCGACCGGAAATCGCCAAAAACTAATTTTCGCCAATTCAAGCCTAATTTTACACCGGACATCACAAAAATATTCTGAACACACTCCTAAGTCCCAAATCACCTAACGAAGCTATCTGAGCCATAAAATCTGCATTCCGAGGTCGTTTTCCAATAAGTCAATACTCAATTGACTTTCTAAACTATTAGGCTACCTTGAGAGACTAATTGCCTAAATTCTTATCATGACCACTATGAACCCGAACGAACCGACCCAACACACATAAATGAAGCTGAACCACATAAAATGAAGTAGAAACAGGGGAAATGGGGATAAATTCTCGGAACGACCGGCCGAGTCGTTACAATTAAGGCTTCACGCCAAATATGCTGAGACCCGAGTGGTCGTATATTACTGTCTCATTTTGTGATTATTTGATTTCATATACTCAGTCCTGTTATAGCATATCACTTCATATCTCAGTCTCAGTATTGTTAATTATGTGCATACTGATCAATGTTTCAGGCTGATGGAGGCATCTGTGATCCATGTGAGTGAGACTGAAGAGTAATGACTGAGTGAGGCCGAGAGCCTGTTATTGAGACAGTTATGAGATCGTACTGCACATCGCAGTGATACTAAATCATGCCTTCATTGGTTTGATGTGGCGCTCGGGCCACTAGGGCCCCTCCGGAGTGTTTACACCCCTAGTGAGCGCATTGATGATGAGGGATGGATCTTTCTTGGACATGGATCTTGTCCGAAGCTGATGTTATGTGAGGGATGGATTTTCCCTGGGAATGGATCGTGTTCGAAGTGGATATTATGTGAAGGATGGATCGTCCCTGGACATGGATCTTGTCCGAGTGTTGTATTCCGGAGATGGACTTTCTCCGTGGGGCTGGATTGGCCTTTTTCCTCAGTACGGAGTGACTACAGTCACCGATGTTTATGCATATTCCGGAATGAAACTTCCCTAGCCTGAGAGCCATATATAATACTGAGTGGACTTCTATGGAAGAGTTGTGAGCACTATGTGCATTTTCACACTGTGACATATTGACATGTAAAACATATGGAGGTATATCTAGCATATTCTGTTGTTATTTTCTGATAAACTGTGAACATGCCTAAATTTTGTACGTTGATGATTTAATTATTGAGGTATAGTACGTCACTACTTCTCAGCCCATAGTTTGGGTTCATTACTTATGAGTTGGTGTACTCACGTTACCCCCTGCACCTTGTGTGCAGATCCAGGTACACCGGGACCTGGTAATGGATATTGAGCAGCGATCAGAGTTTCCATTGGAGTTGTCGATGTTGCAGCTGGCGATCGTGACCTCGTCTTCTCTTACTTATTCCACCTATTGCACTTATTTTGAGACTATGTTGTCTATTTCTTCATTCTTTATTTTTTTATATAGCAGCTCATGACTGAGTGACACTAGATCCGGGGTTGGAGGTTTAAATTTAGTTTTTCAGATATTGTTTTTAAATTTCAGACTCTTAGTATTATTAATAAATTTGTTTAAAATTTGTATTCTTACTGGAAATTGAATTTAGCTTAGTTAAAAGGGTGGCTTGCCTGGTTCCACGACAGGCGCCATCACGACTCCGACATTGGGTCGTGATAAGATGGTATCAGAGCGCTAGGTGAAATAGGTCTCACCAGTTATGAGCAGGTTTAGTAGAGTCTTGCGGATTGGTACGGAGACGTCTGTACTTATCTTCGAGAGGTTACAGAACCTTTAGGAAAAATCTCACATTCTTGAACTCTTGTCGTGCGAATCCATTAATTCAACCTGAAGTGTAATTCTTTGAACTCTTTTCATGTATTCAAACGCGCATGTGAGCGCTCGGTATTAGTTGTGCATCGATGGCTTGTGACGTCCATGAATTTGATGTGATTTTAGAATGTTTGGGGCCAGTCTGGAGGACTTGAGGCTGGATTTTTGTCTATGGCTTGGATGCCGAGATTTCATTTTTGTGAGCACACGTAATTGGGGACTTATATGTCTGTTGGTGTCCTTATTGATGAGACTTGGTGACTAGATGACTATGTGGTGAGTGTGATTTGAGAGTGAGATGTGTTTATATTGCTTGATTGTGACAAAAAGGGGTTTGTTGGAGATGATTTGGGATGTTTAATGGTTTGAGTTATGTATGAGCTTATGAAGGATTTAGTTGAATCCCACTGCGGTATCATGGAAGTGATAGCGTATGGGCATTGTGGGTTATTGTTGTTTTGATCTATGGCTTTGAGCCAAGTGGGGGAGTCTGCTAATGAGTAGTTGGTTGCCCCATTATGTGTTGTATTGGTTTTAGTTTGGGGATATTTGGGAGAGTATTCATCGGCTTATGAGCTCTAGACTGTATGGTCTTATGCTTGGGTCTCGTGTGGTGAATCTAGGTTGAGAATTGCAGTATTATGGCAAGGAGAATTATCAATTCGAGGGTAAGTCAGAAGGAACTTGGATAAATAGGACAGCTTTATAGTAGGTCGGATCGGCATGGTAAGGAATATGATTAGTTCTTTGGGTGCTTTAGGCAATGAGTTCTACATGTGTTCCTAGCAATGCTCTTGGGTGTTGGTGACCTACGTAGCGTGGTTAAGTTAGGAGGATTCAGTTCTGACGGTTGGTGTTGTGCAAATGGTATTCGAATGGTTCCTGATGGTTTCTACTACGGCTAGAGATGTGTATTTTCTACTGGCGTGAGGAGCATGAGAGGTATAATGATTTTCCTTCTAGATGGGATCAAATGTAAGTTCTTGGCTAGTTGTGGGTCGGAAGGGGTTATGAAGTTTCCATATTTATCATAGGATGGCATGGCGTATGCAGTACATTGTGTAGAGTCGAGATCTGCATGTGTGAATTCACGGTTCAGTTCTGGAAGGAAGGTCAAAATTCTTAGGCGGCATTGGCAGTTTCAAATGACTAAGTAAGTGATATCTACTGGTGGCTTGAAGTATTTCATGTGGACTAGCATTTCGATGGGATCACTCACTGTAGCAGAGTTATGTAGGGGAATGACCTTTGGTATTGGATTCGTGTGTTTTGATTTTTACGATGTGTGCCAGGCTTTTAGTATGATGTTGTGAGGGTAATTGTTAATGGCAGGATAGTCCTATCGTGTGAGTCTTTTATATAATTTGATTACGTTGGGATGTTGTTGTTGAGTGCACGAGTTGCACAAGTTATGGCTCCGAATTGTATTGATGTGTCATGTCAGAAGAGGTCATTGGACCTAGAATGAATATTGTCAGAATTGTCTACAGCATAGTTGGAAGGATAAATATCGGGAGTCGGCTTAGAAATTTGCTATAATTCCTGTTTGGGAAGGGGGAGCTTCATGTCTGATTGATCGGACGAATGGTTGTTAGTTTCTACGTGTTTTTGTCATCATCGACAATATATGAAATTATAAGAGCGAGACATTTCTTGATAAGCGGTTATGTACCGGTATTGGGTTGCTCTGAGCAGCTATTTTGATTAGGAGTTATCGCCACGAGTGCTTGAGTCATGAAGTGTATCATGGTATTTCATCTTGGGTTACGAATATGACTTGTTACAGTGTGCTCAAACTTATTCAGTTGATAGTTGTGGGTTTTTGATCTTGTAAATTGATTCAGAAGTGAAAATGCAGTTATAAGGTTTATGGGTCAGGGTTTTATAATGAAATTTTAGTTATGTTGTGTTATCAGACCTAGATGGGGTAGGGTGATGTGGGATCACCTCTGAATATGTGCATGGTAGGTTACACAACAATTTTGGTGGTGTTTGGAACAACCCTTGGCACGTTCGAGGACAAACGTTTGTTTAAGTGGGGGAGAATGTAACGACCCGGTCGGTTGTTACGTAGAACCTGCATTATAATTACCGTTCTTGACTTGTAATAGGTTGGTTATACTGTTATTGATGTCTTAGAGTTGGTAGGCTTGAAATCGGAATGGTTGTAGTGATAGTTTAGTCGCTTAGTCTTTAAAGATAACCTTAAAGTTGGAAAATTCAACTGAGAGTTGACTTATTGGGAAACGACCTCGGAATGCAGATTTTATGGCTCAGATAGCTTCGGTAGGTTATTTGGGACTTAGGAGTGTGTTCAGAATATTTTTGTGATGTCCGGTGTAGAATTAGGCTTGAATTGGCGAAAGTTAGTTTTTGGTGATTTCCGGTCGTCAGTGGAAAATGGGCTATCGGGGTCGGAATGGAATTCCGGAAGTTGGAACAGGTTCGTAATGTCATTTTGGATATGCGTGCAAAATTTCAGGTCAATCGGAGTTGTTTTGGATAGTTCCGACATCGTTGGAGGATTTTAGAAATTTCAAAGTTCTTAGGCTTGAATTTGATGTGATTATGGTGTTTTGATGTTATTTTTAGTGTTTCGGGAGTGCAACTAAGTTTGAATGATCATATATGAGGTGTTGGTATATTTGGTTGGGGTTTCAAGGGGCTCGGGATGGTTTTGAGTGATTAACGGGGAGTTTGGAGTGCTTGTGTTGCTGCTGAAGTTGCTAGGGCTGGTGTAACCGCACCTGCAGATAGGTCATCGCAGCTGCGGGCCCGCGGGAGCAGAAGGAGGCTCCGCAGGTGCGAGACTTGGCCAGCCAGGGAAGAGGTCGCAGATGCGGATAGTGGGCCGCACCTACGAAGTCGCAAGTGCGGAACGTGAGTCGCAGGTGCGGAGATAGGCAGTTTAGTGAAAAGTCGCAGGTGCGGTTGTTTTGACCGCAGGTGCGAGACATTGGCCGCTGGTGCAGAACCCCTGGGCAGAAAGTATAAATTAAAACCCTCCGCGACCATTAGACCTTTTAACACCATCTTTAAAAGGGAAGAAGCTCTTGAGGCGATTTTTGGAGAGGGAAATCAGTGTTTTACATAGAGGTAAGTGTTTTGATCATTAAAACTCGTTTATGGGTGATTATAGAACACAATATCATCAATTAATTCATGAAAATCAGTAGAAAAAGGCGGTTTTAGGTCCTGGGATTTATGAGAACTTTAGGGATTGATTTTAGGGGTCAAACGAACTCCGATTTTAGTGTTTTTATATGTACGGACTCGTGAGATGATGAAGAACAATTTTGTATAAAAATTTCTGAGTTTCGGGACGCGGGCCTGGGGGTCGGGTTTTGACTAATTTCGGGTTTTGAGCTAAATTTTGTACTTTTCAATTGAAATTCATTCCTTAAGCATAATTTGATGATAAAAATCTGAACTTGGTAGATTTGGAGCACTCAGAGGCCAGATTTAGAGGCAAAGGCACTGCGGAATATTATTTTAGCCGGTTTTGAGGTATGTAACGTTTCCAAACTTGGTTATGAGGGTTCGAAACCCTGAGCAAAATGATTTATGACTATAATTGAGGTGACGCACATGCCAAGTGATGGGTTGCAGGCGTGCGCCGAGTATTTGTGGCCTGGATTATCCCATGGCACCGCTTAATGATTGTTCCTTGATGATATCTGTGCTTCTATTAATGTGAATAATGCGAACTCAACAGAGAAATAAAATACTGGAAACTCAAGCTTGAAGTATGCATAATTAAAAAAGAAGTACTTCAAGATGAATTTGAGGAACTGCAAATGTAACTTAATGGCATGCGCAAATCCACCAGTCATAGTTCTGTAAAGTTGAACCAGGAGACTTACAAGTCAACTGGAGAAGGACCAGCCAGAACAGAGTCCAGTAGTACTATCCCAAATGGCACATCCAAAAATGGATCAAGTCCCACGTGTCACTACTATAATAAAAGTGGACATAAAATATTCATCTTGTCGATTTCGTAAGTCAAATTTCTCAGGTTGGATTTGGAAACCCAAAAACAATCCTGAATCTAGTAATACTAACCAACAAGGACCCAAGCAAACTTGGATACCTAAAAGGAAGTGATAATTATGTTTTATAGGAACATCACAGAAGAAGTCGCAAAGGAAAATGGTACTTGGATAGTGCGTGTTCCAATCACAGGACAAGTGACAAAAACCTGTTTAAAGAAGTTACAAAAATAGATGGAGGAAATGTCAAATTTGGTGATGACTCAAAAGGAAAGATAGTCGGGACCGAAACACTTCCTTTCAGTAACTCTGATATCACTGAAGTTTACCTTGTTGACGGACTTAACTACAACCTTTTGAGTACAAGTCAGCTATGCAACTCAGGGTATGAAGTAAAGTTCAAGAAAACAGATTGTGCTATTGAAGATGAGACAAGTAAAATAGTCCACCCAGGTAAAAGGTATGGAAATGTCTATATTATTAATGGTTTTGAAAATATAGATGGTCATATTTGCTTAACATCCATATCTGATGATCCATGGTTATGGCATAAGAAACTTGGTCATGCAAGCATGCATTTGATAGAGAAACTTTCCAAGTATGATTTAGTTATTGGTTTATCCAAACTCAATTTTTCTAGAAATCATGTATGTGATGCATGTCAGATTAGTAAACAAACTAAAAACTCTTTCAAAAACAAAGATGTTGTGTCTACTTCAAAACCCTTGCAATTGCTTCATATGGACTTATTTGGACCTACTAGAACTGCTAGCATAGGAGGAAAACGATGTGCATTTGTTATTGTTGATGATTACTCATGTTTTACTTAGGTGATTTTTCTATCTCACAAAAATGAATCTTTGAAAAATTTCGAGATCTTCTGTAAAAAGGTCGAAAGATAAAATGGGCATCTTATTACAACTATTCAAAGTGATCACGGAGGAGAATTTGAAAGCAGCGCATTTGAAGACTTCTGCAACGATCAAGGATACACTCACAATTTCTCTGCTCCAAGGTCACCCCAATAGAATGGAGTTGTTGAACGAAAAAATAGGACCTTATAAGATATGGCAAGAACTATGATACTAGAATATTCACTACCAAATCACTTTTGGGCAGAAGGAGTAAGTACAACTTGTCACATTCTCAACCGATGTCTCATAAGACCCATCCTGAAGAAGACTCCTTATGAACTGTGGAAAGGTAAACAACCCAATATAAGTTACTTTCATCCATTTGGAAGCAAGTGTTTCATTCACAATAATGGTAAGGACAATCTTGGAAAATTCGATCCAAGAAGTGACAAAGGTATTTTTCTGGGTTATTCATTAAATAGTAGATATTTTAGACTCTATAATAAATGCACATTGTGTGTAGAATAATCAGTACATGTTATCTTTGATGAGAATAACACTTCGTCCGAGAAAGGAATTATTGTAGGTGACGAAGATCAAACTCAAGAAATTCAGGAGACAAGCAAATCTCAAGAGTCGACTAATAAATATGATGGTGTGATAGATTCAACTAATGATATCAGCAGCAGTCAATCAAAATCTCCGAAGGAATCAACTACTCATACAGTTTGTCAGGCCTTCTTGAATGGTTTCATTGAATAGGAAGTATACGTGAAACAAGCCCCTAGATTTGAAGATTCAAAGTTTCCTTACCATGTGTATAAACTGACCAAAGCGCTGTATGGAATGAAACAAGCTCCACGAGCATGGTACGAAAGACTTAGCTCATTTCTTATTAATCACGAATTTACAAGAGGTAAACTATAAACTACCCTGTTTATTAAAAGATCATCATAGGGTAATCTCATTATTCAAGTTTATGTTGATGATATTATTTTTGGTAGTGCTAATCTTCTTCTGTGCAAGGAATTTTTAAATCTTATGCAAAGCGAGTGCGAAATGAGTATGATAGGAGAGCTAACGTTCTTTCTTGGACTTCAAATTCAACAATCTGAAGAAGGAACATTCATATGCCAGACAAAATATATAAAGGAGTTGATACAAACGTTCGTTACGAGCTATGCTAAAGCTATTGGCACGCCAATGATGTGATGACCCAAAAGGTCATCCCGTATATTTCTAGCTAATTCTGTGTCCTGAGGTCGTGAAAACCTCCTTCTATCTTACCTCGATTTGCATGCGCAGCCCGGAAACCTTTATGTGAAAAATTGATAAAAATGATAGTTTTGTATTGGAAATTTGAATAAAGTTGACTTCAGTCAACGTTTTTGGTAAACGGACCCGTACCCATGATTTGACGGTCCCGGAGGGTCCTTAGAAAAATATGGGACTTGGGCGTATTCCCAGAACCGAATTCCGAGGTCCCAAGACCGAGAAATGATTTTTTAAAGAAAATTGTTTTCTGAAAAATATAAAGGTTTTTGAAAATGAAATTTGAGGTGAAACCTGTGATATCGGGCCCGTATCATGGTTCCGGAGCCCCGTAAAGGTTTGATATGTCTTATATGTGCTATCTGTGAAATTTGGTAAGAAACAGACTTAGTTTGACGTGATTCGGACATTAAATGCAAAATTTGATGTTTAAAGAAGTTTTGAGAAATTTTATTGATTTTGAGGTTTAATTCGATGTTTATGATGTTATTTTGGTGATTTGATTACACGAATAAGTCCGTAGGATGTTGTAGAGGTTGTGTGAATATATGGTTTTGAGCCCCGAGGACTCGGGTGTGTTTCGAATAGGCGTCGGGGTGTTGAAACTTAGAAAAAAATCTGCTTTGTTGCTGCTACTATGTCTGTTATCCCTCCCTTCTATTCGATCGCATATCCTTAGACGCGATCGCATAGTGTAAATTTGAAATGCCCCAGTTTTTCTTCTACGCGTTCGCAGGAATCCATCTGCGATCGCGGAAGCTAGCCTGCTCCTTATACGCGATCGCATAAGCTATTCCGCGATCGCGTAGAGCATTTTTTACCTGTGATATTTTTACTCTACGCGATCAAAAACAATTTCACGCGATCGTGATGCTTTCAAAACCTTGGCAGATTATAAGTTTCCAAAATCGGGGGTTTCACCATTTTAAACATAATTTGACTTCTAGAACTCGGTTTTGGGCGATTCTTTGAGGGGTTTTAACACAAATCGAATGGGTAAGTGTTCTTCCACTAGAATTAAATATATTTCATGAATTAGTTCTTGTTTTTATCATTTAAATTGTGTTTTGGGTTGAGGGGATTGTGGGTTTTGAAAGAAAACTTCAAAAATGAAAATTCATGATTTGAATGACCAGATATTACCGGAATTGGATAAATTTAGTGTGGGTGAACTCGTAGGAATGGGTAATCGGAATTCGTAAATTTATTGGGTTCCGAGGTGCGTTCCCGAGGGTCGACTTTTGGGTCGATTTTTATAAATTTGCAAAGATTGAAACTTAATTATTCGGAGTCGTTCCTTATACATTTTATATGTATTTTGAAGTTATTTTAGTTGATTTTGAGCCGTCCGGAGGCCTTCCCACCCAAGAAGTATATTTTTGAGTACCGAGTTGTCGTCTTTGAGGTAAGTATCTTGCCTAACCTTGTGTGGGGGAACTACCCCTTAGGATTGAGTCTTCTATGTCGATTGTAGTCCGCGTACGTGAGGTGACGAGTGCGTACTCGGACTTATTTGAAAATAGATTGCCCTTTAGGGATTTTTGGTCCTTATTTTTCCCGTATATGAATTGAAATCGTTATGTCCGAATTCCTGACTTCTGGTTCATCTCTTCCTGCTCAAATTGGAAGTACTTGCCTAGCATTCCTTGTTTCTTATATGATCTTAATTGGCTTAAATGAAGAATTTGTTTTTCCTACCGGTATACTATGTCTTTCTTCATACGTTGCCTATGTGGCTAAAACTAGTATAATCTCGCCCTATAAATGTCTAGCAAGTAATTTGAATATCTATACGTTGGTCAAGCATGCCCGTGAGTCGTACATTGTGATTTAAATGATTTTTCCTCTTAAGTACTACTTAGTTTATTTGATGACCGCCCATGTTGCTGGTATTCTTTGATGCTGCCTATTTACTGAGCATTTGTTCAAACTGAGTTTATTCGGTGAAGCTAATTGTCAAAGTGGGATTGGTTATAGCTGATTCCCTTGCTGGGATGATTTGGTTTCTTGGTTGTGAACTTGAATGTATAGAATCGTTGCTATATTTGTCTTGTCTTTCCCTCGTTATGCTGTTCTCTCTTTGTGCTTGGCATTCCTCTCAGTGGCTACTTCTTATGAGTGGGTTTTTACAATTTTTGTGATTTAAGTCTTTGTATTGATTTTCTCATCACACTTTGTATTCAGCCTTGTTTGCTTTCGCGCCAGTGGTGGCAATATATGTTGTTTCTGTCGAATTCTGGTTGTTTCACTTAGAGGCTGCATTGCATATTTACATTAGGACTATAGGCAGAGATGCGAGAGATTTCCCCCTGGACTGCACTGCATATTTAAATTTCGACTACAGACAGAGATCTAGGAGCTTTCCCCCTGTACTGCACTGCATATTTAAATTGGGAATACGGACAGAGATCCGGGAGCTTTCACCCTGTACTACATCACATATTTAAATTGGGAGCATGGACAGAGATCCGGGAGCTTTCCCCCTGTACTGCATCGCGTATTTAAATTGGGACTACGGACAGAGGTCCAGGAGCTTTCCCCTGTACTGCATTGCACGACAAATTCTGAGTTGTGGACTGAGTTCCGGTAGTTTTATGATTGAGGAGATTTGGATCGAAAGATATAAATATAAATATTGAAAAGTATAGTTGAATAGCAATTATCTCCAGGAAAAGTTATGTCTAAAGGACTTCTATTTCGAAAGTATATTTGAAAAGCATTTGTCTTGCAGAATAATGATATTTGAAAGGGCAGTATTTGGGAAAGTATGTTTTGAACATCACATATCCTGATGATATTTGAAAGAGCAGTACTTGAGAAAATATATTTTGAACATCATGTATTTTGATGATATTTGAAAGAGCAACATTTGGAAAAGTATATTTGAACACCACGTATTTTGAAGAGACTACGTTGTTAAGATTTCTCTTTATAAAAATATATAAATATACAATCAGAGAAAGTATGTTTCAAAGAAGAAATTCCTCAATTCCGAAATGATTATATCTTTAATGCTTTCAAGAATAATCTCACGATTTAAAGGTTTTCACTCAAAGGTTGACCAATTTTATTGAGTTTATTGACTAAGTCCTGACGTGGAAAAATTAATGCAGTGCTGAGTTGCTAGTGCTTTTATTGGGTTGTGATTTTCGCCATTTGGATTGCATTCTTTCCATTCTCCTTGCGTATTTCTATTATGTTGTTCGTTGATCGTAACTATTGAATTTCCTTCCGTATTATTCGATCGTTTCGTTAATTATATTGAAAAATCTTTAGATAGATATTATGTTTCGGTATTTTATACATTTATACCTTTTTACTTATTAGACCATTGGTGTCTTGACTAGTCCTCGTCACTACTCCACCGAGGTTAGTCTTGATACTTGTTGGGCACCGCTGTGGTGTGCTCATACTACACTTCTACACATTTTTGTGTGCATATCCAGGTTATTGTTGTTAGTAGCTGCGCAAATAATTGCTGAGGAGACTCAAGGTAACCTGCTGATGCGTTCGCAGGCTTCAGAGTCACCTATTTTATTTCTATTAAACTGTACTTACTTATTCATAGACAATTGTATTTAGATTTGATAGAAGAATTTTGTAGAGCTTATGACTTTTATTAACCGGGTTTTGGGAAATTGTAAACTCTGTCAAGATATCTATATCGAGACTGTTATAATTCCTTTATTATTGTTGTTGTTTAGTAGAAATGTTAGGCTTACCTAGTCCCTAAGACTAGGTGCCATCACGATACCCAACGGAGGGAAATTTGGGTCGTGACAAGTTGGTATCAGAGCTCTAGGTTCATAGGTTCTACGAGTCATAAGTGAGTTTCGTAGAGTCTTGCGGATCGGTACGGAGACGTCTGTACTTATGTTATAGAGGCTACGGAACTATTAAGACAATTTCACTTCTTTCATTCCTATCGTGCCAGTTCATTGATCTTGAAGGTTGAAATTATCGTTCAATTCTCTTACCGATGGTGAGGACACGAGCTGCGGTTCCAGATGATGTTACCCGAAGCAAACTTCACAAGGGTCAGAGACAGAGGCCAACGAAGAGCACGCGCCGTAGTTAAGATGCCGACCAAAGCAGCCGTTGAGGAGTCGCCAGTAGTTCTAGTTGGGGGACAGGTACTGGGGGTGCCTGTTACCCCGAACTTCAGGGGACCTGAACACAGTTTTGAGTATAAGTAGTACATTGACTCCAGCGATATTGATTCTAGTTCACCGGCCATTACACGGATCAGGGGAGGAGTTCAGACCCCCACCATCTACACTCCAGAGCAGTGAGATCATATTGGTCAGGTTCCAGTTGTCATGGCAGCACGACACGTGGTTTCAGTTCAGCCGTGGTTAGGGAAGTAGCATCGAAGGGAGAATACTTTGGGCTTGAGAGGTACAGGAAGTACCACCCTTCTATCTTTCAGTGGATTGGCGGAAAATGATGCTCTGGGTTTCCTGGGGGGAGTGTCACTACATTCTTCGCATTTCGGGTGTTGTTGAGACGAGTGTGATTGCTTTTGTCACGTCTCAGATTCAGAGTAGTGGATTGATCAGTGGTGGCGACATATGAGTTGGGGTAGCCTGGCCGAGTTAGCTTCACTAGCTTGGATTCAGTCTTTCGGAGATGCTTTGAGACAGTTGCATCTCAGTCCCTTTGGGATGTACGCGCGCGGAGTTTGAGCAATTGCGTCAGGGCTCTATGTCACTATTGGAGTATTTTGTTAGATTCAGTAAGTTGGCCAGATATACACCTCACTTGATTGCTTCAGTTAGGAGGCGAGTCTATAGATTCATTGAGGAACTAAGGCATGGTAGAGAATTTGGGGTCAAGCAGTTCATTTGCATTACCAGCTTCGCATGTGAGCTTTTCAGGTACTCATGGTTCTCGGAGGATCCGTATTGTATGTCTTCCACAGCCACGTCGGCAGAGAGATTGTTTTCAGTGTGGAGATGTTAGCCACAAGGTGAGAGATTGTTCCATGATTCAGGTAGGAGAGTCATAACAGGGTATTCAGGTGGATAGAGGGCGCCTAGGAGGGGGAGGCCCGACCCGTTGATGTGTTGCATATAATAGGCTAGAGGCCATTGTGCCAAATATTATCACCCAGATATGTCCTGATCTGCTAAAGTGGGGTACCATTGTATTTCACTGTACCTCTATCGGTCGGGACGAGTTTCCCTTATTTGTTGTTTCATTTATGAGTGAATTCCGTGTTTTGCACTGTATTTGGTGTTTGCTCCTGTTGGGAGATTCTATGAGTAGTAGCCCGTGTCTATCATTGTTTATTTCATATTTCATTCTTGATAGTGGTGAAATTGGAAGTGAGTCCTTGTTGTTCTTCGTGGTAAGCTTTATGTAATTTTTCTAAATATTTTGCTTACGAGTTGTGATTTGATACTCCATCAAGATGTGAGATCAACTAGCGTTATGATTTTATCAGCTGAGATGAGTTAAGGGACAAATCCTATTGGTATGATATATTTTCAGCATGTGACATAGAGGTGAGGGAGAGACCCTCGTGATTCTTTGTGATTTGATCTGTTTGTACCGGGTGGAAGTTACATCAGAATGGGATCCTTATGATTTGTTCATATGCCTTGCTTCTCCCTTGTTATATTGCTCTTTTAAGTCAGTATTGATAGAGAGTCGTGCCTATGGTCTTGTTTGGTGGTACCTCTATATACATCTATTTTCATACTCAGTCATTTCGTTATGCGCTTCCCTAGCTTAGCTTGCGGGATGTGTGCCCGGTGCTATTAGCTGTGACTCGGTGATCGGGTAATGATGAGGTCTTCGTGTTTATTGCATCATTATCGGTATTATGGGATCTGGAAAAAGAGTTCTTCCATATGTGGGACTAATTGACAATGTTGCGTTGATTTCGGGCAATTATTGTGATCAAAAGTACTATTGAGCCTATGTGTGATGTGCTATGTTGTGTGACCGTGCCATATGAGCGTAGACCTGAGTTGATGCAGCTGGTTGAGGCTAATGCCGGATATGGATTCAGAATCGGGTCTTTTGGAAATGAGTAGAAAGTGAGGAATTGAGGTATGAGGCTGTAACGTCCCGGCCGGTCGTTCCGCGAGATTTACCCCGTTTCCCCCTTTTCTGCATTTGTTATATATTGCTAGCCTATTTTTATTGTGTTGGGTCAGTTGGTTTGGGTCTAGAGTGGTTATGGTGAGAATTGAGGCATTTAGTCTCTTAAAGTAGCCTAATAGTTGAGAAAGTCAACTGAGAGTTGACTTATTGGTAAACGACCTCGGAATGTGGATTTTATGGCTCAGATAGCTTCATTAGGTGATTTGGGACTTAGGAGTGTGTTCAAAATATTTTTGTGATGTCTGGTGTAGAATTAGGCTTGAATTGGCGAAAGTTAGTCTCTGTGGAAAATAGGCTATCGGGGTCAGAATAGAATTCTGGAAGTTGAAGCAGGTTCGTAATGTCATTTTGGATATGTCTGCAAAATTTCAGGTCAATCGGAGGTGTTTTGGTTGGTTTCGGCGTAGTTGGCGAAATTTGGAAGTTTCAAAATTCATATGCTTGAATTTGATGTAATTTTGGTGTTTTCGTGTCGTTTTTGGTGTTTCGAAGGCTCGACTAAGTTTGAATAATGCTATGGGGTGTGTTGGTATGTTTTGTTGGGGCCCCGAGGGGCTCGAGATTGATTTCGGATAGTTAGCGGGGTTTTGAACTTAGAAAATTTGCAGAAATAGCTGCTGGTGTCATTTCTGGTGTTGGCCGCACCTGCAGATGGGTAGCCGCAGGTGCGATGTTGCATGTGCGAAAAAGGCTAGGCAGGGGATTTTTCGTAGGTGCGAAGTTTTGGCTGCACCTGCGAAGCAGCATGTGCGGAGGATTGGCCGCAGGTGCGGAATTTGTCTGTTAAGTGGGATTCCACAGGTGCGCACATGGGACCGCAGGTGCGACTAAATTTCCGGAGGTGCGGAAATGCATGCAGAAACAATATAAAAAGGGCCTCTGTGAAAATTCTCTCATTTTCACCATTTTTGCATGCGGGAGGAGTTCTTTGAAAGAAATTTGAAGAAGAGAACTCGTGATTCTTCAGTGAAGGTAAGTTCTCTAGTTATTAACATCATTTCTATGCTATTTTGTTCGGATTAGGCTTGAAAATTGAAGGATTTAAGTAGGAAAAAGGTTGGGAAGAAGGGGTGGAGAATTGGAATTTCTTTTGAGGTTTTGCGTAGGCAATTGTGATCCGATTGTGATGATTTTGGTATGAGTAGAATCGTGTGAGGACGAGGTTTCAACTGATGAAAAAATTATCGAATTTTGAGGCACAGTCTCGGGGCTCGGGTTTGGCCGAATTTCGAGATTCTTGTATAATTTGGTGGTTTTTGATTGGGTTGTGTTCCTTTGGAATATATTAATGATATTAAACTGGTTTTGGCTAGATTCGGAGCAATCGGGAGCCAATTTGAGGGGCGGGAGCATTGCGGAGTAGTGTTGTGGCCCGGTAGAGGTAAGTAATGGTTATAAATCTAGTGCTGAGGGTATGGAACCACGGACTACATATTTTCTCACTGATTTTAGAATGGCGCACATGTCGGATGACGAGTATGTGGCATGTACTGATTTTTGGATTGGACTAGGTCCTCTCTGTGGCCACTAATGAGTTGCATATTTTACTCAAAACCTTAGGTTAAATCATATTCTAAAGATTGTTGAAATATTTGGGCTATAAGCCATGTTTGGGGCCTCATGCCGATCTGTTTAGACCCCTTGGGGGATTTTTACTGTTGTTTTACCTCACTATGTATTGATGATTTCACTCAGCCGCATTGTGCTTACTGTTTTCGAAACTCAGCATGATTTACACCACTTTGAGATTTAAAATGATGTTTTGGGTCGAGTACCCTGTTTTACTGATTCGCCCGAGGGGCCTTTTGAGTGGTTCTGCTGAGTGATGGTGAGGTGCTGAGTGATATTAGCGCTTGGGCTGAAGGAGCCCCTCCAGAGTCTATACACACCCCCAGTGAGCGCACATAGTGCCGAGTGCCGAGTGATTGGGAGGCATGAGTGACTGTGAGGTGCTGAGTGACTGTGACGTGCTGAGGGAATGATTACGAGAGATATTGAGGTATGCCCGAGGGGCTGATTATGAGTGACTTTGAGGCATGCCCGAGGGGCTGATTATGATACATGTTTTGCCCGAGGGGCTACTTATGATCTTACTACTTTCACTCTGAGCTTATGAAATATTTTTTGCCCTAGGGGCTTCTATATGATTCATTTCATTTTCATACTAAATCTTTCGGTTTGAAGTTGTTGAATATATACATTCTTCAAAGGATTTTTCTGAAGTTGGTTTTAAGGCATGATGATTTCATATATCTATGTTATACTATTGGGAAGTAAGGCTGTGTATATTGTGATTTGATGGCATTGATTTTATGTGTTTCCTTGCCTCTTAGACTTGATTTTATTTTCATTACAACTGAGTTGGCATACTCACATTACTCCCTGCACCACTGTGTGCAGATTCAGGTGCAGATATCGAGCATTAGCCATTTATTCCGCGCGGAGCTGGATTGCGGGATATAGAGGTAGTTGTTCAGCATCCGCAGCATCTCTGATTTTCCCTTCTTGTTGTATCTAGATTTCATTAGGAGGTTTTGTATTATAATAGTATATTTTGGATTATTCTTCTAGATGCTCATGACTTGTTGGCTCCGGGTTTTTGGGTTGGTGGCACTGTTTATTTGCCTACTTCATTAGAAAACTCTGTATATTTATGAAATGCTTGGATTTTGATTGGGATTTTGAAAGAAATTGTGAACATGTGGTTATTGGATAGACTAGTTCCACGATAGGCGCCATTACGGCCGGTTTAGGATTTGGGGTCGTGATAGTTTGGTATGAGACCCTAGGTTACATAGGACTCAACGGTCATGAGCAGGTTTAATAGAGTCTTGCGGATCGGTACAGAGACGTCTGTACTTATCTTTGAGAGGCTGCCGAACTTTTAGGAAACATTTCTATCTTTCTTGAACTCTTTCGTGCTGATCTATCGATTCTTGAAATCTGAACGTACATTATTTCATTCTCTCACAGATGGTGAGGACACGCCATATCGATCAGAGTGACATAACACCGGCTAGACCAACGAGAGGTCGAGGCCGCGGTAGAGCTAGGGGGCCAGCCCGTGCAGTAGCCGGGGCAGGACCACAGGATCCCCCAATCGATCATGATCAGGTTCCCGCCAATGGTGTCCCAGCGGGACATGCTCAGGAACCAACAGTGCCTATGGTTATTCCGAGTCTTTGGGAGACCCTGTCTCAGATATTGACAGTATGCACCAGTTTGGCTCAAGCAGTCTCCATGTCTTCTACTGCCACCACAGCTCAGGCCGGGGGAGGCAATTAGACTCCAGCTGCCCGGGCACCTGAGCAGGCTGCACAGGTTATTCAGGCACCGGGAGCAGCCCCAGCTCAGCCAGTTGCTCCGGTCCAGGATTATGTGGTCCGTGCTATGCCTGAGGACGAGGAGCGCAGGTTGGAGAGATTCAGCAGACTTCAGCCTCTGACTTTCTGCGGTTCAGAGGGCGAGGATGCCCAGAGATTTCTAGATAGGTGCCAGAGGATACTGCGTACCGCGGGTATTTTGGAGACCAGTGCGGTCTCATTTGTTACTTTTCAGTTTGCGGGTGCTGCCTTTACCTGGTGGGAGTGATTCGAGAGGCGTAAGCTGGTTGGTTCAGCACCTCTCACCTGGCAGCAGTTCTCCACAATCTTTTTGGAGAAGTATGTTACTTAGTCCCGCAGAGAGGAGCTGCGCCAGGGAGAGTTATCAGTTACTCAGTACGAGATGAGGTTCTCCGAGTTGGATAGGCATGCTTATGAGATTGTCCTTACTGATAGGGAGAGGGTGAGGAAGTTTGTAGATGGACTTTCTTATCAGCTTCGGTTACTTATGACTCGGGAGAGAGTATCGGGTGCTTCATTCGAGCAGGTTGTTGACATAGCTCGAGATATTGAGTCCGTTCACCGCTAGGATCGGGAGGAGAGGGAGGCCAAGAGGCCTCGTGGTTCGGGCAGTTCCAGTAGTGCTCCTTTCAGGGGACAGTTTCAGCAGGGTAGGGGACATTCATTCAGGCCTCCTCAGTCAGGTCACCCAGCATATAGTGGTGCATCTTCGGGGCAGGGTCCCCGTGGTTCTCAGTCAAGCCGTACTCCATTTAGTTCCCTCCCAGCTCAGAGTGCAGCTCGAGCACCCCCAGTTCAGAGTTCTTCTATGCATGAGTCTTCCAGTGGCCGTACGGGTGCTAGGGGTTTCTATCAGTCCCCGCCTCCAACTCTAGGGAGTTGCTTTGAGTGTGGAGAGCTCGGGCACGTGTGGAGGAAGTGTCCCCGCCGTTTTGGTGGATCTTCTCATCAGAGGGGCCAGCTCTCGACCTCAGCTCCAGTCACTTCACCACCCGCCCAGGCAGCCAGAGGTGGTAGCCAGTCAGCCAGAGGCCGCCCTAGAGGGGGAGGTCGAGCAGGGGGAGGTCAGGCTCGCATGTATGCATTTCCAGCCAGGCCAGATGCTATGGACTCAGATGCCGTGATCGCAGGTATGGTCTCAGTCTGTTGCCGAGATGCCTTGGCTTTATTGACCCTGGTTCTACATATTCCTATGTTTCTTCATATTTTGCGGTTTTCTGGATATGCCCCGTGAGTCTCTAGTCAGCTCTGTTCCTGTGTCCACTCCGGTGGGCGATACTCTTGTTGTGGACCGTGTGTATCGGTCGTGCATGATATCTATTGGGGGTCTGGAGACCCGAGTGGACCTATTGTTACTCAGCGTGGTCGATTTTGACGTGATATTGGGCATGGATTGGTTATCTCCATGCCATGTTGTTCTTGATTGTCACGCTAAGACCGTGACCTTAGCTATGCCGGGGTGTCCGAGGGTTGAGTGGAGAGGTTCTTCTGAGTATATGCCTAGCAGGGTGATTTCTTACCTGAAGGCTCAGCGCATGGTTGAATCTTATTTGGCCTTTGTGAGGGATGTCGGTGGTGAGACTCCCGCTATTGATTCAGTTCCTGTGGTCCGTGACTTTCCGGATGTGTTTCCTGCAGACCTGCCAGGCATGCCACTTGACAGGGATATTGATTTTGGTATTGACTTGGTGTCAGGAACTCAGCCTATTTCACTCAGCCGCATTGTGCTTACTGTTTTTGAAACTCAGCATGATTTACCCCACTTTGAGATTTAAAATGATGTTTTGGGTCGAGTACCCTGTTTTACTGATTCGCCCGAGGGGCCTTTTGAGTGGTTCTGCTGAGTGAGGCCGAGGGCCTGATTGTGAGGTGCTGAGTGATGGTGAGGTGCAGAGTGATATTAGCGATTGGGCTGAAGGAGCCCCTCCGGAGTTTGTACACACCCCCAGTGAGCGCACCGAGTGCCGAGTGCCGAGTGATTGGGAGGCATGAGTGACTGTGAGGTGCTGAGGGACTGATTACGACGGATGGTGAGGTATGCCCGAGGGGTTGATTATGAGTGGCTTTGAGGCATGCCCGAGGGGATGATTATGATACATGTTTTGCCCGAGGGGCTACTTATGATTTTACTAGTTTCACTCTAAGCTTATGAAATATGTTTTGCCCGAGGGGCCTCTATATGATTCATTTCATTTTCATACTAAATCTTTCGGTTTGAAGTTGTTGAAAATATACATTCTTCAAAGGATTTTTCTGAAGTTGGTTTTAAGGCATGATGATTTCATATATCTATGTTATACTATTGGGAAGTAAGGTTGTATATATTGTGATTTGATGGTATTGATTTTATGTGTTTCCTTGCCGCTTAGACCTGATTTTATTTTCATTACTACTGGGTTGGCGTATTCACATTACTCCCTGCAACTCTGTGTGTAGATTCAGGTGCAGATATCGAGCATTAGCCATTTATTCAGTGCAGATCCGGATTGCGGGATACAGAGGTAGTTATTCAGCGTCAGCAGCATCTCAGTTTTTCCATTCTTGTTGTATCTAGCTTTCATTCGAAGGTTTTGTATTATAATGGTATATTTTTTCTTATTCTTCTAGATGCTCATGACTTGTTGGCTCCGGGTTTTGGGGTTGGTGGCATTGTTTATTGGCCTACTTTATTTAGCAAACTCTGTATATTTATGAAATGCTTGGATTTTGATTGAGATTTTGAAAGAAATTGTGAACATGTGATTATTTGCTAGCCTAGTTCCACGATAGGCGCCATCACAGCCGGTTTAGGATTTGAGGTCGTGACAAAGGCTTATCGATGATGATGAAAAGGGTATATGGCAGTTGTGATGGTGTCATCAGGCTTATGTAGGTTGGGGTGACGTGGGATCACCCGCGGGTGTGTGTTGGAATAGCGCAATCAGTGATTGGATGAGTTCGCAGTGAATCTTAGCACGTTAGAGGACGAACATTTGTTTAAGAGGGGGAGATTGTGATGACCCAAAAGGTCATCCCGTATATTTCTGGCTAATTTTGTGTTCCGAGGTCATGAAAACCTCCTTCTATCTCACCTCAATTTGCATGCGCAGCCCGGGCGTGTAGCCGGGAAGCCTTTATGTGAAAAATTGATAAAAATGATAATTTTGTATTGAAAATCTGAAGTCAACATTTTTGTTAGACCCTGACCCGACCCGTGATTTGACGATCCCAGAGGGTCCGTAGAAAAATATGGGACTTGGGCGTATGCTCAGAATCAAATTCCGAGGTCCCAAGCCCGAGAAATGAATTTTTAAAGAAAATTGTTTTCTGAAAAATATTAAGGTTTTTGAAAATTAAATTTGAGGTGAAACCTGTGATATCGGGCCCGTATCATGGTTCCGGAGCCCGGTACAGGTTCAATATGTCTTATATGTGCTATTTGTGAAATTTGGTTAAAAACGGACTTAGTTTGACGTGATTCGGACCTTAAATGCAAAATTTGATATTTAAAGTAGTTTTGAGAAATTTGATTGATTTTGAGGTTTAATTCGATGTTTATGATGTTATTTTGGTGATTTTATTACAGGAATAAGTCCGTAAGATGTTGTGTGCATATATGGTTTTGAGCCCCGAGGGCTCGGGTATGTTTCGGATAGGCGTCGGGGTGTTGAAACTTAGAAAAAAATCTGGTTTGTTGCTGTTGTTATGTCTGTTGTCCCTCCCTTCTATGCGATTGCATAGCCTTAGACGCGATCACATAGTGTAAATTTGAAATGCCAAATTTTTCTTCTACATGTTCGCAGGAATCCATCCGCGATCGGGGAAGCCAGCATGCTCCTTATACGCGATCACATAAGCTATTATGCGATCGCGTAGAGCATTTTTGACCTGTGATATTCTTACTGTACGCGATCGCAAACAATTTCACACGATCGCGATGCTTTAAAAACTTGGGCAAATTATAAGTTTAAAAAATCGGGGGTTTCACCATTTTAAACATATTGACTTTTAGAACTCGATTTTGGGCGATTCTTTGAGGGGTTTTCACACAAATCGTATGGGTAAGTGTTCTTCCACTAGAATAAAATATATATCATGAATTAGTTCTTATTTTTATCATTTAAATTGTGTTTTGGGTTGAGGAGATTGTGGGTTTTGAAAGAAAACTTCAAAAATGAAAATTCATGATTTGAATGACCAAATATTATCGGAATTGGATAAATTTAGTGTGGGTGAACTCGTATCAGAATGGGTAATCGGAATTCGTGAAATTTGTCGGGTTTTGAGGTGCGGTCTCGGGGGTCGACTTTTGGTCGATTTTTATAAATTTGCAAAGATTGAAACTTTATTATTCGGAATCGTTCCTTATACGTTTTATATGTTTTTTGAAGTTGTTTTAGTTGATTTTGAGCCGTCCGTAGGCCTTCCCGCCCGAGAAGTCTATTTTTGAGTGCCGGGTTGTCGTCTTTGAGGTAAGTATCTTGCCTAACCTTGTGTGGGGGAACTACCCCTTAGGATTGAGTCTTCTATGTTGATTGTAGTCCGCGTACGCGAGGTGACAAGTGCGTACTCGGACTTATTTGCAAATAGATTTCCCTTTAGGAATTTTTGGTCCTTATGTTTCCCGTATATGAATTGAAATCGTTATATCCGAATTCCTGAGTTCTAGTTCATCTCTTCCTGCTAAAATTGGAAGTACTTGCCTAGAATTCCTTGTTTCTTATATGATCTTAATGGACTTAAATGAAGACTTTGTTTTTCCTACCGTTATACTATATCTTTCTTCATACGCTGCCTATGTGGCTAAAACTAGTATAATCTCACCCTATAAATGTATAACAAGTAATTGGAATATCTATACGTTGGTCAAGCATGCCCGTTATTCGTACATTATGATTTAAATGATTTTTCCTCTTAATTACTACTTAGGTTTAATTGATGAGCGCCCATGTTGATGGTATTCTTTGATGCTGCCTATTTACTGAGCATTTGTTTAAACTGAGTTTATTCGGTGAAGCTAATTGTTTAAGTGAGATTGGTTATAGCTGATTCCCTTGCCGGGATGATTTGGTTTCTTGGTTGCGAACTTGAATGTATAGAATCGTTGCTATATTTGTCTTGTCTTCCCCTGGTTATGTTGTTCTCTCTTTGTGCTTGGCATTCCTCTCAGTGGCTACTTCTTATGAGTGAGTTTTTACCATTTTTGTGATTTAAGTCTTTGTATTGATTTGCTCATCGTACTTTGTATTCAGCCTTGTTTGCTTTTGCGCCGGTGGTGGAAATATATGTTGTTTCTGTCGCATTCTGGTTGTTTCCCTCAGTGGCTGCATTGCATATTTAAATTTGGACTACAGACAGAGATCCGAGAGCTTTCCCCCTATACTGCACTGCATATTTAAATTGGGATTACGGACAGAGATCTGGGAGCTTTCCCACTGTACTGCACTGCATATTTAAATTGGGACTATGGACAGAGATCCAGGAGCTTTCCCCCTGTACTGCATCACATATTTAAATTGGGACTACAGACAGAGATGTAGGAGCTTTCCCCCTGAGATCCAGGAGCTTACCCCCTGTACTGCATCGCATATTTAAATTGGGACTACGGACAGAGATCCGGGAGCTTTCCCCCTGTACTGCATTGCATGACAAATTCTGAGTTGCGGACTGAGTTCCGGTAGTTTTATGATTGAGGATATTTGGATTGAAAGATATAAATATATATATTGAAAAGTATAGCTGAAAAGCAATTATCTCCAGGAAAAGTTATGTCTAAAGGACTTCTATTTCGAAAGTATATTTAAAAAGCATTTGTCTTGCAGAATAATTATATTTGAAAGAGCAGTATTTGGGAAAGTACATTTTGAACATCACATATTCTGATGATATTTGAAAGAGCAGTACTTGGGAAAATATATTTTGAACATCATGTATTTTGATGATATTTGAAAAAGCAGTATTTGGGAAAGTATATTTGAACACCACGTATTTTGAAGAGACTACATTGTTAAGATTTCTCTTTATAAAAATATATAAATATACAATCATAGAAAGTATGTTTCAAATAAGAAATATCTCTATTCCGAAATGATTATATCTTTAAAGCTTTCAAAATAAACTCACGATTTAAAGGTTTTGACTCGAAGGTTGACCAGTTTTATTGAGTTTATTGGCTAAGGCCTGACGTGGATTAATTGATGCAGTGCTGAGTTGCTAATGTTTTATGGGGTTGTGATTTTCTCCATTTGGATTGCATTCTTTCAATTCTCCTTGCGTATTTCTATTATGCTGTTCGTTGATCGTAACTATTGAATTTCCATCCGTATTATTCGATCGTATCGTTAATTATACTGAAAAATCTTTAGATAGATATTATGTTTCGGTCTTTTATACATTTATGCCTTTTTACTTATTAGACCGGTGGTGTCTTGACTAGTCCTCGTCACTACTTCACCGAGGTTAGTCTTGATACTTACTCGGCATCGCTGTGGTGTGCTCATACTACACTTCTGCACATTTTTGTGTGCAGATCCAGGTTATTGTTGTGAGTAGTTGCGCAGATCATTACTGAGGAGACTCAAGGTAACCTGCTGCTGTGTTCGCAGGCTTCAGAGTCACCTTCCTGTTTTATTTCTATTCAACTGTACTTACTTATTCCTAGACAGTTGTATTTGGATTTGATAGAAAAATTTCGTAGAGATTATGACTTGTATTTACCGGGTTTTGGAAAATTATAAACTCTGTCAAGATGTCTATATCGAGACTTGTTATAATTCCTTTATTATTGTTGTTTTTTAGTAGAAATGTTAGGCTTACCTAGTCCCTAAGACTAGGTTCCATCACGATACCCAACAGAGGGAAAATCGTGACAAATGAGTCCTTCAACAAGTCTCGACAAAGATGAAGAAGGAAATCCTGTTGATGAAACTAAGTGTCGTGGAATGATTGGCTCACTTCTTTATCTAACGGCTAGTCGACCGGATATTATGTTTAGTGTTTTTAAATGTGCCAGGTTTCAGTCAGCTCCTAAAGAATCACATCTGACTGCAGTAAAGGTAATTATTCGATATCTCATTCGAAATGTCTCTCACGGATTATGGTATCCACGCTCTAATAATTTTAAATTAGAAGGTTTTTCAGATGCTGATCTTGCAGCTGATAACAAAGACATAAAAAGCACCAGTGGAACATGCCAATTACTTGGAAAGGGACTGATATCTTGGTACAGTAAAAAGCAAGGATCAATCGCATTATCCACAACTAAGGCTGAGTATATCGCCATTGGACAATGTTGTGCACAATTACTATGGATGTCTCATCAATTGGGTGACTATGAATTATTCTTTAAACCCATTCCCAGGGGCGGCCCTTTCCTAAAGCAAGTAAAGCAACTGCTTTATGCCCTAGATTTAAGGGGCCCTAATTTTTGTTACACCTAATAGGCTATATATAAGTTTAATAAAGAGTTATGTGAAGTGAAAATGTTTGATTTCTTACTTTAACAAACATAGAGAAGAAGGATTTACAATTGCTATGATTTCTGCCAAGGAAATTGCATTTCAAATGAATATCTAATCCGAATTTCTAAGAAATTGTGATATATAGGAAGAACCATTTGATGAGAATGTTGAAAATGAAATTTCAAATCTCTCGAAAAATATTTTAGAGTTGATTACTTCTATACATAGTAGACAAGGCTATTTTCCACTTCATAATATATTTGAACAATTCGAGGCATATGAAAATATTTTTGGTTCACTATTTAGCAATAAAAACCTGAGACCACTAGATGATGGAAATTTAAAATATATTTCCTTAATCTTGAATGTTCATTAGAGCATAATAATCAATCCGATATTGATGGTTTAGATTATTTTCTTAATTAAAAGTGTTAAAAAAAATAGTACAATTAGAAGATAACAATTTATTTGATATACTTAATCAAATAAGAAGATTTTGATTCTTTTCCAAATGTCTACATTGCTTATAAAATAATGTTAATAACTAATGTTACCATTACTTCAGCTGAAAGAAATTTTTCAAAATTAAAATTGATAAAATCTTACCTAAAATCAACAATGTCTCATGATAGGTTAAATGGATTAGCTATATTGTCAATTGAGAAAGACATACTAGGAGAAATTGATTATAAAAAATTATTAATCACTTTGCATCTAAAAATAAGCTTTAAAATAAAAAATATTATTGTTTTTTAAAAAAAAAGGTTAATGCCCCTCATAAAGTTTGGCTTTAGGCCACAAAATTCGTCGGGCCGCCCCTGCCCATACCAATTTTCTGTTATAACTCTAGTGCTATATGTCTCTCTAAAAATCCCGCGCTTCATTCTAGGGCAAAGAATATAGACATCAAGCATCATTTTATTATATATCATGTTCTTAAGGAAATATAGAACTATCTTTTGTTGGAACTACTGATCAATTAGCGGATATTTTTACTAAGCCTTTACTAGAGGACATATTTTTCTTTTTAAGAGAATTACTTGGTATTATTTGCATTAATCATTAATATTAGGACCTATGTGTTACTATTAGTTTTTGTATGCCTAATGTTCAAACTTTTTTTCTAATCATTAATTGCGCCTCAGAATTCCCTCTCTTTTCCTCTCTTTTCACATCAGTTGCAGAGTTCAAAGAAGGAAAACCAATCATCACGTCTGATCAATTTACACCCCTTCCTTTTCTGTACTCAACCGTCAGAAACCCTTCTTTTAATACATGAAATCCCTTTTCAATCTCCTCTATCGCCTAGAAACCCTCTCCAAAAACATTCTTCCACCAAAGCTCTTCCATGGCAAAACACTCTAAAAATCCTTCAGCCTCTACGAGGAAGAGTATTGATACCCAATATTCCCTCATATATATATGTACATAATTTTTCATAATTTGTAAAGGCTTTAAATCAATTTATTTCTGCATTTTTATTATATAAATATCCAATAATTGTCCTTCAAATTATTTTTATGATGATTTAATCATCTAAACTTATCATTTACACCAAAATGATGTTTAAATGTTTTTTCATTGCATTTTTTATAATTACATTTGCATATTGTGGCTAATTGCACATTTTTACAATAATAGCCTATATTCATGTATAATTATATTATTTATGCAAAAAATAACTTTTTATATTTTATAATGTTAAGTAATTGTTTTTAATAATTTTAGTGCACAAATAATAATTTTTTATTTATTAATTACTTTTATAAATTATTTTTGTTAACTATTGGGTATTTAAAAACTAGCCTAAATTCTACCTATTTTCGGACCAAACAATGGCCCAAAATACCTAATACCCTGGCCCAAATACCCCAGCCCAAACCAAGCTAACTCAACCCCTAACCCGGTCGCGACCCATTTCTAATAACCCGACCCAACTACCCTTTTGATCGTAGTCGTTGATCTCTGAGATCAACGGCAAATATCAAACCCTCCCCTTTAACTACCCAAACACCCAACCCTAATCCCATTCTCCCCCGTTCTCCGCCCTAATATCCTTCACCTCCCTTCTCCTTCCTAAGAACCCTAGCCGCCGCCCCCTAAAAACTCTCCTAATCCCACCTAATAGTGAGATCCCATGGTTATTCCTTGCCATATACGGCCCCCCCTGATACTGGTTACTCTCCTATACTGCTTGCCTAAACATGGCAAGAAGATACCCACAAGATCGAACCAAAATAGGTTCAAATCTCTGATCTTTCCGCTATTCTGTCTACATTCATCCTGTGTTCTATTGTGAGTACGAATATTTGTGTATTTTTTGTTGATTCTTACTTACCCTAAAATTAGGGTTTTCAGATCTCTTCAAATTGAAACAAAATTGGCTCGATTCTCTGATTTTAAGTGTTATTATGTTTATATTCGTCCAATATTCTACTGTGGTATGATTTTTTTAAATATATTTTTGCCTAGATTTATTTTCCCTAAAACTAGGGTTTGCCTGATTTTCTCCTAAATTGATTCTAATCAATTCTTCATTCTCTTCTTTCCTTATTTTTTTATGTTTGATTGATTATATTTCCTTGTTTGTTTGTGCAATTACTACTGCTATAAAAACCCATTCCCCTTCCCTTTTTTAGGACAGAACTTCAATCACTATTTTTCAACTAAAAACCGAGGCTTTACTCTGTGTTCGTTGAGTATTTTGTTCTGTTTTGGGATCTTAGCCCGCTGGAAGCCAAGGCCACTAGATTTCTATTTTATCGACCTCTCTTGGGTGTGAGCACTGCCCTGGGTTCTTGAAACCCTTAGGATCTTGACACATTCGGGACTCTGGGTCCTTACTGGATTCTTTTCTTGTTTATTGAACAATCACTGGTTCTAAACTTTCACAATATTTATTATGTTCTAATTAGCATGTTCAATGAATTCCATGACCTAAGGTGTTCCTTTGACTCTTTTCCTGTTTAACTCTGCCTATAATTGCTAGATTAATAATGTATTTGCACCTAACTTAGCTAATTTGAACAGAATGAAGCATGCTTAGTTTAGTGTTGTTGATAATTCGAATGTTCTGCCTTGATTATATGGTGTAATCCATGTTCTCTGCCTAATTATGAACTTCTAGTGATTAATTGATGTTATTAGCCTGCCCTTACTTGTTTAAGACCTTTACTCTAAGTGTAGTATGCTCCTATGACTATGGTTGCCACTCTATGTGTTCTTGCCATGACCAATATGTACCTCTAATAGCTTGTGATCCTTTAAACTAATCTTATTTGATTGATGCCCTCTATGATACATGATCCTGTTTGTATTATACTACTTAATCCTGAGTTTAGTATAATCTCATCCTTTAAGTTCTAAACTGGTTGCATGACTTGGTTTTACTTGTCTAATGCCCTTGCATGTTAACTTTGCAATCCCAGGCTCTTTGTTCCTTATCATATGTCACCCTGCCCAATGTGTTAGTTTGCCTTTTGAGTTCCTTATATGATTATCTACTAGTGTTTGCAAATACTTTTCCAAACCTATTACTTCATTACTATTTTATTGGTTGTTTCCTGTTATGAGTTTAATTCTGGGCTGGCTGAAAACCAAGACCGCCCCTGAGTCTCCTCTATCAACCTCCCTAGTGTGAGAACTTCCCTGGGTTCTTTAAGCCCTTGGGAACTCTGACGCACTAGGGTCTAAGGTTCTTTTCCACTTTGTCCTAATTGCTCAACTCTGCCCTTTTTTTTAACCTACTGAATAAACCAATTGGTTTGTGTAAATGGCTATTCTTCTAGGACTTTTGATCAAATTATGGCTACTGGATGTGGGCTATTTTGTGTAAGTGGAGATTGTTTTTTGGGCTGTTGTGAAACTGCATGGATATGAGATTGAAGGCTTGGCCAGGTTGGGTATACTTTGGGTGTGTCTTAGGCCCACTATAGCTATTTTGTAACTCTGCAATTTATTTCACTCATTGGGTCTGTAATAATTTTGTAATAGCGATTGGGGTGTTAGTAAAATTGGGAAAATGGGTTTATTCTAATGTTTGCATGAAACGGGTAGACATCCTGCCTATATGTGTTTAATTTTCTCAACTTGTTATGCTCCTATGTGTTGTTAGATAACATGTTTATAGGAGTTAAGTGTTTAATTCGTTTAACATATTCTTCTTCTACATGTTTGTTAGATATCATGCATATAGGAAATAAAATGACCAATGTTTCATTTTTCATTACAACATATTCATTAGATACTATGACCATAGGGTTATGTTAGCTTATGTTCTACAAATCTGCATTTAGAAATCATTCCCATAGGGTTTTGATTGGTTAATGTTCTGCTGTTATAATTGCTCACTTAGGAGACATGCTTATACGAGCTAAAACCATTTCAATAACTAATTGTGGAAATCCTGGCTATAGGGTAATCCCACTCGCTTTTAAGTGTTAATATTGAGCTTTCAACACAGTTGCGTTGCCATTATTAGAAAGCATGCCTATAGGATCAAACTGAGTAATTCTGAGTATCTTCTATGGTTATTACTGCCAAATACTGCGTAAATCACCTAGTTATCATGTCTATAGATTTAATCGCTTATAATCTGTAATTGGTAGGCAACTGTGTAGTTGCTTAGAAATTATATCTAAAATGGCACCTTGTATCTGAAATTTCCCGCACGTTTGAATTTCAAGGTCACCTAGAAACCATGTCTATAGGGCTTAATGGATTTAACTCGTCTCAATTCTAAAACTGTCAAACGCCTAATTTGTTCGCATGCATTTGTTGTTTAAGTGTGGAGGCTAACCTGAGCCCTTAATTGCCTTTACATGAAGTCCAACTTGTTTTGTATGTCACCTAGTTTTATCATTTGGGCAACATAAGTTAAGTATAGAACCACCCAAAATAGAGGTCCAAATGCCTCCTGGACCATAGGCATGGGACGGGTAGTGCATGCATAAGGTACGACTTAGAATAAATTAATGCGCCTTAGGTAACAATTTAAAGATAGTAATTGTTGGTCCAAATCGCACACGCAAGTATACATGGTCGTCGCAAGTAATATAATGTTAAATCGAATGTCGAACCCACAGGGACTTGCGTAAACTACTTATTGAATTACTCTAATTGCTATTTAATCGAGCCAAAACAAAATCCAAGAATATAACTAATTTATTNTAATGGGTATTTAGCCACTAATACTAGAATTAAACAATTGCATAAGTTTTGCATAAATGGCAAATACTAGATTAAGATGAAGAAAACTGATAATACTTTGCTTCTTCAATGATCTTGTGTGTATATTCTCTCCAAAAATGGAATCCTCCTCTCAAAGTTGTGTTTTGGGGTCTATTTATATGTTTGGGATAAACCCTAAACGTGTAGGAGACTTCTCTTCCAAAAGGGAAACACTTAAGAACCTTTAAAACTCGGAGTTGACTGGACCAGGCACCCAGGCGTTAAGCCCCAAATGCCCCCTTAACGCCTGGGCAGGCCTGGCGTTAGGGGCCAAACGCCTGGCTAACGCCAGGGTCCCTACTTTTCGACTCTTGAGCGTATTTTTGACGTTGATGCACCCATTTAGCTCGGCTTCCATATCCAATTCACCTACACATGAAATAGACTCCATTATG
>ML327842.1:3600-43220 GCA_005239505.1 Nicotiana paniculata
CCCCATGCTCGGGGCATGATAAATCGGGTATCAGAGCAGTTCTATCCTAGGGAGTCTACAAGCCGTGTCTAGTAGGGTCTTGTTTATAGATGTTTCGTGCAACAAATTATATAAGAAGGGGACTAAAGGGCATTTAGGAGTTGGTTACCCTTCTTTCAAATCTAAATCGTGCTGTAGAACTAAGTTATAGGAAATTTGAGTTAAACTTACATGTTGACGCATGTATGCATAGATGACGGTGACTAGGAAGACTACGGCTAGTCAGAGGAGAGATATAGCAGTAAGCGCAGGGACCAACAAGGTACCCCAGTAGATGGGGCTCAATCAAAGGCCCAGTGAGAGACCCATACATAGTCGTTATCGGCTCCTCCACCACCTGAGAATATTCCTAGGGATACCGCACATCAAGTTCCCCCTTCACTTCCATCAGATCAGGACTTAAGGAATGCGGTGTATTTGTTGACACAGTTGGTAGCTAACCAGCCACAGACTAGGTTATCCGCTGTTGTAAGATCATCTGAGGGGTATGGGAGCTCAAGGGTCCGAGAGTTTATTGCGTTGAGTTCCATAAGTTTACAGGGACAGATTAGAGGAAGGACCCGTAGGATTTCATAGATCACCTCCACAATATCTTTTGAGTTATACATGCCATAGAGAAAGAGGTGGTTGAGTTAGCGTCTTTTCGACTCCGAGATATAGCCATCCTTTGGTACGAGGGATGGGAGAGTTCTAGAGGACGTGATGCACCTCAAGCTACTTGGGAGAATTTTTCAGATGCCTTCCTTGACCAGTACTTACCATGGGAGATCCGACAACCTCGAATCAATAAGTTTCTAGCCGTCAAGCAGCACAATATGAGTGTTTGACAGTATAGTCTCTGTTTTGACTCATTGGCCAGACATGCACCATCCATAGTTGCTATATTGTGGGACAGGATCCATAGGTTTATAGTAGGATTGGCCCTAGAGTTCACCGAGGCATGTGCCACTGCTGCATTGCATGATAATATGGATATCTCTCGGGTTCAGGAATTCGCCCAGAATATAGAAAGGGGTTGGCATCGGCAGCAAGGTATAGAGAGGACTGAGTTAGGGCAGCATAAGAGCATGTGAGTTGCCAGGTCTCATGAATAGTCTTAGGGCACTTATTGGCCCCAATACTTTGAATGGACACCTAGGCCTCTGCCACATCAGTTATAAGGCTACAGGTATGATCGTTATACTCAGTCAGGACTAGGTGAGAGCTCACGAGCATCGGGTATGCAGCGACGGTGAGGTTCAGGACATACATGGTCATTTTCTCCATGGTGTGACATTTGTGGTAGAGGACACTTGGTCCAATGTCGATCTGGTTCCGATGCTTGTTATACCTGTGGAGTACAAGGCATATGATGTGAGATTGACCAAATTGTGATTTTGGGTGCATGGCACAACAAGCGAATTCAGCAACAGGATCATCTATTTAGCTGGTAGAGGTCGAGGCAGATGTAGAGGTTCCTGTTTAGGTGGTAACCATAATTGTAGCTATGATTTAGTGGGTGGACAAGACCAGGAGTTTTCACCAGATTTTGTGACACATATGTTGACCATTGGCTCTTACGATGCTTATTCCTTAATAGACCTAGGAACTACTTTATCGCGTATTACCCCATTTGTCAGGGGAAGTTTGGTATAGTGCCTGAAATACTATGTGATCCTTTTGTGGTATCTACACCGGTTGGAGAACCGATTATTGCTAGACGAGTTTACCGAGGTTGTATGGTGTCAGTTTGTGGTCGTCAGACCTCAGCCGACCTAATTAAGCTAGAGATGTTGGATTTTGATGCTATCATGGACATGGACTGGTTGGCAACTTTCTATGCCTCAATTGATTGTCAAGAAAGAACAACTAGATTTCATTTTTTTCGTGAGCCATTCCTTGAATGGGTAGGTAATACAGCGACACCCAGAGGTAGGTTTATTTCCTATCTAGAGGCAAGGAAAATGATCATCAAAGGGTGCATTTATCGTATTGTGTGAGTTAGAGATGCAGATGATGAGATACCTACACTTCAGTCTATTCCAGTAGTCAAAGAGTATGCATATGTATTTCCAGATGAACTTCTAGGTATTCGTCCAGAGAGAGAGATTCGTTTTGGCATCAATTTGCTTTCGGGAACTAAACCAATATGCATCCCTCCGTATGGAATGGCACCTGCTAAATTGAAGGAGTTGAAGGAGCAGTTAAAGGATTTGCTGGAGAAAGGTTTTGTCAGGCCCAGTACCAAACCTTAGGGTGCACCTGTACCAGTTGTACGAAAGAAAGACGACTATCCGAGGATGTGTATCGATTATAGGCAGCTGAACAAGGTAAATATTAAGAATAAGTATCCACTTCCAAGGATAGGTGACTTGTTTGATCAGTTGTAGGGAGCTAGATTCTTTTCAATGATAGATTTGAGGCCGGGGTACCACCAGGTCATAGTTTGGGAGAAATATATTCCCAAGACAGCCTTCAAGACCCGATATGGCCACTTCGAGTTCCTTGTCATGTCCTTCGGGTTAACGAATGCACCTGTTCATTTATGGACCTGATGAATAACCTATTCCGGCCATTTTTAGATTTGTTCATGATTGTATTTGTTGATGATATTTTGGTTTATTCATTTTCAAAGGATCAGCATACCGACCATGTTCGAGCAATACTCGAAACCCTCTGGGATAGTACATTATATGCTAAGTTCTCCAAATGTGAGTTCTGGTTGATGTCTGTGGCATTCTTGGGGACATTATATCTGATGGAGGTATAAAGGTAGTCACTCAGAAGATTGAGGCTGTGAAAATCTAGACTATACCTACCACTCCGATAGAGGTTCGTAGTTTTCTAGGCTTAGCAGGATACTGCTGGAGGTTCATATAGGGTTTTTCTTCCCTTTCGACACCACTGACGAAGCTGAAACAGAAAATAATTAAATTTCAGTGGACAAAGGCTTGCAAGTAGAGTTTCCAAGAACTTAAGAACATGTTGACCTCAGCGCCAATTTTAACACTTCCAGAAGGTCCAGAGGGTTATGCCATGTATTATGATGCCTCAGGTATCGTGTTAGGTTGTGTCGTGATGCAACATAGGAAGGTAATTGCGTATGCTTCAAGGTAGTTAAGGAAGCATGACCTAAATTAGCCAACCCACGATCTCGAGTTAGCTGTGGTTGTCCATGCACTTAAGATATGGCGGCATTATTTATATGGTGTTCATGTTGATGTATTCACATATCATAAAAGCCTGCAATATATCTTCTAGCAAAGAGATTTGAAGACAGAGGCGATGGCTTGAGTTATTGAAAGATTATGATGTTAACATTCTCTACCATCCAGGTAAAGCTAATGTTGTAGCAGATGCATTATGTCGCCGATATATTTGTAGCATAGCACATGTAGAGGCCGAGAAAAGACAATTTACTAGAGAGATTCATCAATTGGCTTGTTTGGGGGTTCGGTTAGTAGACTCACGCAATGGTGGAGTTGTAATCCAAAATACTAAAAAATCATCTCTCATAGCTGAAGTAAAGGAGAGGCAGTACGAGGAACCAGAGTTAGTCGAGTTGAGAAAGCGAGTTCCGCAGAAGAAAAAGATGTTGTTAGATCTCAAGGGAGTAGGGCTCTCAAATACAGGGGTCATTTGTGTGCTCCAAATGTAGCAGGTTTACGAGACAAAATTATGTCAGAGACACATTATTCATGGTACTCCATTCATCCTGGGTCCACGAAGATGTATCATTACATTAAGGATGTGTACTGATGGAATGATATGAAGAACATTGATGAGATTGTCACTCAGTGTCCTAGTTGCCAGCAGGTTAAGGTAGAGCACCAGTAGCCCGGAGGGCTAATGCAGACTATAGAGATTCTGACGTGGAAATGGGAGGCGATAAACATGGATTTTATCACGGGTTTACCTTTTTCTCATCGTAAGTTCGATTCTATATGGGCGATAGTCGATAGTATCACGAAATCAGCTCATCTCCTACCCGTTAGATCTACATATACAACAGAAGACTACGCAAAGTTACATATTAAGGAGATAATTCGGCTACACGGAGTACCGGTATCTATTATATCTGACTGTGGGTCCCAGTTTACAACACATTTTGTGGAGGTCATTTTAGAAATGTTTAAGGAGTCAAGTAAATCTAAGCACAACTTTTCATTCACAGACGGATGGACAAGCCGAGATCACAATTCAGATGCTCAAGGATAAGTTACGAGCATCTATGTTAGATTTTAAAAGAAGTTGGGATGAACATTACCTTTTATCGATTTTTCATATAATAACAGTTACCACTTCAGTATCCAGATGGACCCGTATGAGGCTTTGTATGGGTGTAAGTGCAAATCTCCTATAGGGTGGTTTTATGTTGGAGAATATAGGTTACATGGGCCTGACCTGGTTCAACAGGCCAAAGAAAAAGTAAAGCTTATCCGGGAGCAACTGTTGAGAGCCCGGAGCCGTCAGAAATCATATTCTGACATGCGGTGACGAGACTTAGAGTTCGGGGTTAATGACTGAGTATTCTTAAAGGTGTCACCTATGAAGGGCGTGATGAGGCTTGAAAAGAAAGGCAAGCTTATACACGATATATTGGGCCTTATAAGAGCATTTAGAAAGTGGTCCAAGTAGATTATGAGTTAGAATTTCCCTCGGAATTAGAGTTTGTCCATCCGATTTTTCGCATATCTATGTTACGGAAGTGCATTGGCGATCCTACCTGAGTGGGTGCCCACAGATGATGTATAGATTACAGAGGACTTTTCATACGAGGAAATTGTAGTTGCCATCCTAGACAGAAAAATCTGTAAGCCACGAAACAATGAGGTAGCATCCGTGAAGGTTTTATGGAGAAACAAGAATGTGGAAGAGATGACGTCGGAAGAAGAGGAAGAAATGTAGTCTCAATACCCCCACATATTTAAATTGAAGACGTGGATCGAGGTGGGATACCTCCGCACAACTGTATTTAGGCCAGTAGATTGTCAGGTAAGCTCTTATTTTTGATTTTCAGAATTTATAATGGACAGTTGTGTAAGGCAAAGTGTTGCTATTTGTAGACATTGGCCTATGTGGCCTGTATAGTATGTCTTTTGGATGCGCATAGGTTGGTTTGAATCTAGTGTACGGAGGATGAATCTGGAAAATTTTTTCACAAAGTCTTTAAGAGTAAACATTTGAGGACGAATGTTTCTAAGGAGGAATGATGTTAGATCCCGCATTTTCATACGTTAAAGTTTCGCCGTAAGTTAATCGATGTAAGTTTTGGAAAGAGTTTATTTTGGGATTATAAGAATTATGCTATCTCAAATACGTGATGGGTAAATTTGCGAAGGAGAGACTGCAAGCAAATAAAAGAAAATGACTTTCGTCGAAGTTTGGCAATTTGGGGTAAAATACGATCCAAGCTATAATACCCAGTATTTATGAACTAGTGCAATACAAGATACCATATGACCATGATAGTATGATGTATAACGTATATTAAAAATGAATAGTATTTTAAGTAATTTGAGATAATTCTTAATTATGTGGGTAATTTGTTAAGTATTGGTTTAATGGGAGATTCACCATATAATTAAGGATTTGTGGATAATTGTAGCCCCCCCCCCCCCCCCCCCCCNGGACACATGGATAATATTCTAAGACAGTCCTTGCACACACATAGAAAGAGAAGTCATATTAGTCATCCCTACGCTTATCTTGAATTAATACAAAACTTCATTCGGTAAGGGAGTTATACAGAATGCAAAGCCAAGGACGATACTCATCCCTACACTTAACTTGAACTGATACCAAACTTCATTTGGTAAGGGAGTTATAAAGAATGTAAATCCAAGAACGATAGTCATCCCTACACATATCTTGAATTAATATCAAAATCCATTTGGTAAGGTATTTATACAGAAAAGTAAAGCCAAGAACGAAGGTGAGGGGATTTGGAAAATAATACGAGACTCCATATTATAATAGCAACGGGATTTTTCAATTCTAAGGGAGTATGGGGTAATCCTTCTCAAGAATATCATATGGATTTTTCCCTACTCCAGGTATGGTAAGGCTAAGCCCTTCCTTCATTTTGGCAGGATCTCGTAATTACATATGTTTGATAACGAGGCATGAAGAGAAGTTCATACTCCCGAACTTATGTACATTATCATAGTGTCATAAATTACAGTATTCTCCCTTATCAGTACTTTATATTCAATTAAGTATTGTCTTCTTCCAGTCAAGAGAGAAGATGTTCTTGTTACATCTCTCGTTTTCGTACGTTAAAATTTTCGTCTTCAGTTAATCGACGTAGTCTTGGGAATGAGATTATCTTGTGGTTAATGTAGTTACGCTATTTATAACAATCGATAAATAAGTGTTATGAAGGATAAAGGGGTGCATGAATTAAAGAAAACGAGTTTCGTTGAAAATGGCCAATTTGGGATAAAATATGGGTCGAGCTATAATACCTGATAATTATGAAGTAGTACCATGCAAGGTACCATATGACCACGGTAGTATAATGTATAAATTATATTAATAATAAGTAGAATTATCGGGAATTTGTGGTAATTTTTAAATTATGCGGGTAATTAATTAATTACCGGGTAACATGACATTACCTAATTAACTAATAAGTGGATAAAGATTAATAATTCTCACCCAACCCCTCCAAAAATGTGGCGATTGGCCACAACCTAAGACAAGTGACTCTTTAATCTTCTTGGATAGGTGGCAAATAGATTAGTAAACAAAGAGACACATTAGTTCTTATGATCACTATACAAATCTTTACAATCCCAAGAAGTTTAGCTATTTCAAAGGCTTTAAGCAATCATAACCTTAGGAACTTTACAAGTCCAAGATATTAGCATTCTGCAACCCAAAGCAAACATTAGCCTTCTTAACATTTCCTAGAAAACGTTGGCTATTTTCAAGCTTTCAACAAAGCTTATTTTTTCAATTCTTGCAAACAAAGACACCAACAGAACGTTAGAAACAATACTTTAGAAACGAGATTTTTTGCATTAAATTCTCGGTATGTTAAGACTATCCCTTATTTCTTTTGGCGTGGTCCAAATTACACTGAAGAAACCAGCAAATACACAGTTTTTATAAATTACTCTATTCATAGAAATAGTAGGGGTGTCTATATTCTTGATTCTCCATGAGAATTATTATTATTTTCTGTTCATGGATCTCAAAATAATAGGCAGTTTGAAAAGTTTATCGGAAGGAATATTGAGATTATTATGTACTTTTCATGCAATTCATACATGTGCATTGACCCATGACTAGATGGCGTTATATACGCGTATGTATGTAAATATATGTATATGGGATATGGGAAAAAGTTACGGCGTTATATACGCACCACCACCTGACATGTAGGACTCAGGCATGAAAGGTAGGACTCAGGCACCCGTCGCGGACCATCGGTTTGGGTCGTGACAGTTCTATATATATTTATATATATATACAGTATTACAGTATTTTTCACCACCATCGAGCTATAATCGGTGGGCAGGTCCACATTGGGAAACCTCAGATCAGATGGTGTGTTATATACTGAGCCTATTGTGGCCAATCACCTATGAGCGAGCACATCATGGCTAAGATACAAAGCCTATTAAGGCCGAGATACAGAGCCTAGTATGGTCGAGTGCCTATGAGCGAGCCTACTCCGGTAGAGCAGTTATATATACTGAGCCTTATAAGGTCGGACAACTATTTTACTTACTATATTGAGAGAGTTGAGTCAATATCAGCAGGTAAGCGTATCTTCAAATTATCTTTGACTACCACATACGTTCAGTTATTATATAATCAGTTCCGTTTCAGCTTTTAGTTATTTTGTCGCCTTACATACTCGGTAAATTATTTCTTCCTGACGTCCCTTTTTCTGGGTACGTTGTACTTCATGCGTGAAGTTTTAGACGGATAGGTAGACCTCCTCAGTAGGCGTTTCCTGAGTTCAGCTTTATCGGTAAGCTCCACGTCCTTCGGAGTTGCTGGGTCTAGATGTTTTGTGTACATCTTATGTATATATATATGTAGGTTATGGGTAGGTCGGGGCCTTGTTCTGATCATGGTACGTCCATCAGTAGTGGCTTGTAGACATATCTTGTCAGTTACTGCAGTATGTTGTCAGTTGTAAGGGTTATGAAAGCCTTGCCGACCTAGCTTTATATTGATGTTTAGTCAGCATTAGTTCCCATTCAGTTTTTTATTTTGCTTCGCAAATTGTCTTGCAATGTGGCCCATGGCCAAAGTATGACATTAAGTTTAGAGCCCTTCGTCACAAGTTGGTACGTAAGGATAGATGAGGCACCAGGTGTCGGTCTCACCCCCCCCCCCCTCTCTCCCCAAGCTCGGGGCGTGACAAATTGCCTACCTTTGACTCTATGTCCGTTCAGATATCTGCCTTGAGATACACCTGTAACGTTCATTTCGCATTCATGACTCCGCCTAAAGATGTCTGTTACTTACAACAATATCTTATCCAAAAGAACCATTTTAATACATGCGACTATTCTTATAACAACTTCATCGGATTCGCTCATCCTTTCATCCACAACTACATGTGGATTGATTCCTATAACACCAGGGATATGTAGGCAACTCATAAACCAGGGTTCAGCCCCATTTCAAATCACAACATTTCCACTCAGTTCGGCCAAAATATGTCATCATTTTCTTTACCCGACAACTCTTTCGTCATTCCCAAATAAAGAGGGGCAGACGTTGACACCCAATTTTCCATCACATTTTTTCAAATAGCATATATACTTTCAAAATGTCATTTTTCATTTATTTTTTAATTTACTATATTTATGCAAGCATTTTCCATAACCTTCCATAATTTTAAGGCGTTAAAATTGATTTTCTTTCATTTAAATTACTTAAATATTTATTAATTAGTCCTGCAAATTATTTTGTGATGACTTTATCACCCAAACTTTTTTTTTACACCCACATATATGTTTCATAACATTTTTAATATATTACATATAATTACATGCATTATTATACCAATTACACTATTTTTGAAATAATAGCCTATATTTTTATAAATTTCTTTTGTCATTTTATTCAAGGTCAAAATAAGTTTTTACATTTTTATAATTCTATTGTTCTTTTAAAATAATAAGTTTCATAACTAGCATTTTATATTATATTTAAATATTCTATTAAATTATTTTTCCTTAATTACTTGTATTTTAATATATAGCCCAACTTAGGCCATTTTAGGACCATATTAATGGCCCAGAAACCCCAAATCCTTAGTCCAATAGCCGCTAGCCCAAATCAAACGACCCTTTACTAAAACCCGATCGCGACCCACTTCAATCGACCTGCCCGTTCAATTTCTTAATCATGGTCGTTGATCTCTCGAGATCAACGACCCTTGTTCATTTCTCCCTTTTAATTAACCCAACCCAGAAACCCTAACCCTATTTCCCATCTGTGCCTCTCCTAAATCCTCTCTACACTCTCTTCTTCTTAAAAAACCCTAGCCGATATCACATGGAAAATCTATTCGTATCCTACTTACACGAGCCTCATATGCCCATGACTATCTCAATGTTTTACCTAGACATGTTGTGAATTTGGCATTTAGTCAATCCTGCATTCTTCAATGTTGCCCAGGTTTCTAGTTAAACCCCGTACGCTATGGTTTTATCGTTATGCATAATTCACTGACCTAAGTTCTAAAGTTTGTCTCTACTTGACCTCATGATTGATATATCATCCTTCTATGATGTCTTTGGACTTGGACATCATTGTGATTAGGATTCTTATCGACTATTATAAACCATGCCTGCTTGTTTGCTTAGTTACCATTCTCTAACTGTAACCTTCGAGCCTTAATTTCCTAGTTATGAATCTCTTTTAGGTTAATTCATACTTTGCTATAAACTTGTTGTTCTACGTCCTTACCATGTCAACCTAAGTGATATACTTCTACGACTCCGCTAATGTTGCACATGCTATATGAGCCTATGTTGTTAGTTTTCCATGAGGCGACTAAGTTTCTACTAGTTCTCCTAGTTTCATGTTTAACCCCCCTTGTTTGACCAACCCTGTCACCCTATAATCTAAAATGCAAGCATAAACATATCTTATGTGTGTTCCTGCCAATATTTTACATGAATTTGTTTATACATTTCGGTGGCTTAGCTTTACAATCTTAACGACATAAGTGTGCATGCTTCCTTCCTACACTAGATATTTCAACATTAGTTTGTTGTTAGTAAGAACGTATGAGCCCTCCCCCCCCCCCCCCCCCCCCCCGTCTAGGTTTGATATCTGTTGTATGGGATGTTGGGCTTGGCTGTTAAGTTCAGACTTACTAATGGTCTCAAGATCTATGTTCTGGGCCTACTGGAGCTATCGAAGGTTTAGAAAATCATGGAGTTATCTATATTGGGCCTATAATGGTCTTCTTATGTAATTATTCATATTTGATTCGGTATTCTAGATATCATGCCTATAGGACTTCAAATAATCGGCCTATTAGTTCCTTCAATTGCTTTAGTATGCTGCCCATTTTGATATCGTGACTATAAGATCTTAATCAACTAATCAGCTACTATTGTTGCTTCATTATACTGCCTCACTTAGAAAGCATGACTATAAGTATAAGATTATAAAATTAATTTCCAACTATTAGAAATCCTGCATATAAGATATGGTCACTCGCCTAGAAACACGTCTATAAAATCAGTGTCGGTAATTCATGATTTTGGGATTGTTGCACTGCCTTTTGCGCAAACAATTAGAAACATGCCTATATGATTTAACAATCCAAATACGTCTTAATTCTAAAATCGACCACTACTTAATCTAAAAAATCATTTTGCATGCTTCTTTGTTTAGGTGGGGAGGTTAACATGAGCCACTCTTTGTTATTATGTGCAGTCCTCTTTGTTTTTGTATACGCGATTAGTTTTATCATTCTTAGAAACTTAGGTAAGTCTATAACCACCCAAATAGAGGTACAAAGCCTCATGGACTATAGACATGGTATGGGTAGTGCACGCATAGGACCCGACTTAAAATTGAATTAGAGCTATTTAAGTAAACTTCATAGTAATCGGGTAGCAGGAGATGATAGTTTGTGCCCGCAGAATAATATGAGCAACTCCTACTTAAAACGAGTTGTGAAATATTATTTATGTTGCATGGGGTGATCCTTTAGGTTAAAAAACATAGGACCCCCCTCCTTTATATACTTATTCTTCACACTTAGTCATTTAATATATACCAACGCAGTTGTATCCTTGTAGTCCATAAGATTTTTACTAATTCTCGTTGAATTATGATAAACTCTTCAACTTATATATTTCTTTGTTTATCTTAACACATAACCTAATTCACATAGTCTTAAGTTGGGTTGGGACTCAGAGTTGTTGACCTCGAAGAGTGCTTAACACTTTCTCTTTGAGGTAATTTGAGCCCTTACCCGGTCTTTGGTGCCGTTGACTAATCTAACTGAGTTATTCACAGATAGGTTCCCTAACAGGCCTTAAAAATCGTAAGATGGGGACACTTTTCTTTTGATACTTCATTTAAAAGAGTTTTCACATGTCGAAACCCGATTCTCAAGAAAAAGGAGTGCGACAATAGTGACTGAATCGTAACACATACTATCATTTGGCTAGCTTTTTCCATGTCTTTATAATCCACAACCATGAAACAATCTCCTCCTGAAAACTCCAAGTTTCCAAATCCATACAACACACGAATCACTATATATGATCCCAACTCCATCGCCCGAATGTCTAACACATCTCTCACACACAATCATCCCATGAGGAAATACTTCTATAGTTCTCCCTTGCCACATAGCAAAACTCTGAATATCAGCAGTCGATCAACCAGGTTGGTACCGCAACACCAATCAAGCATCCTCGAGTCAAAACACAACGCTCCTTCTGAAATGTGCACCTTTCTTTGAAAATAACAAGTAGTGATATCATTCACCTAGTCATCTGAATCGACTATGTTGCCTATGAATTCACGACCTTCCCTTCAAAACTGAACTGTGACCTTGCACACGCAAATCATAATCCCACAAAACACACCAAATCAATTAGGCCATCATGTGAATAGTACAAGAATATCATAATCAACTCTGATTCACAAGCAGAACACGTATCGATCAGTCAGAAACCTCCCATTTGATCTCATGCAGGAGAAAATGTCAATATGCAACATGTTCCTTATAGATTGAATCTCAGTAACTCTACCGGTAGGAAAATCCACCTCCAACCGTGATAGAAATCATCGAGAAGTCATTGGAATCCATTTGCACAAAATAAGCTATCAGAACTGAATCTCAATAACTCAACCAAGCCACAAAGGTCACCAAACCCACGGTTATTTACACAAAACACCTATAAGGACTCACCACATCGTAAGTACCCAAAGAACTAATCAAATATCTTATTGTGCTGGTCCAACCTACTACCAACTTTTCTTATTTCTCTAAGTTCCTTCCAAATTGTCTTCAAATTGATACTTCTTCTTGCTAGAACCACAATCTTTAACCAAAACTCGCCTCACGAACTCTAGCAAAAAACCACACCACCCCAAGTCCCATAAGCCGCTGAATTCCCTCTTAAGTACCCCTAAAGTACCACAACCAAGATACCAACTCTGAAGAGACCTTTTGCGAATCTAAATTTGTTTCCTTCACCTTCATGATACTGATATGTAGAATCCATAAGGATATAGAAATAGCGCGAGTCTCAAAACCATCCAATGTAAATATCCATTTCTTGCCATTTACAAATCCTGAAAATTCCTAATTGCTACGTATAAATCTTGAATCCATTAGGACCATTATCGAGAGTCATCCACTCAACTCAAATCTCAATTGCACCGCTCAAACGGGCTTAACGACATGTCTCATATTAGCACGAAAACACCCTAAAAAATAATCCCACCTTAACGCAACCAAGAAAATTCCTACTCCATGCATACTACATCATTCATGAATAACCACTCACTCATTCTATCTTTCCCATATATCCATAGGGTATGATACAACATGTATCAAAAAATTCCATTACTCGAGTCATACTCGATCTCAACCCCTGCAAGTTATAATTGATTCACAAGTATACCTCAAATCGAAACAAATACAACACATATTCCTGCAATTAAATCATCATAGCAAACTCCCCCACTTGGCTCAAGGCGATAGAACAAAATAGTCGATAACTCACAATACCCATACTCTATTACTGCCATAATTCCGCACTGAAATTCCACTAAATCCTTCATAAGCTCATGTAATACAAGACATCTAATACTTCAAATCATCTGCGACACTCACATTCATCCTCGTGACGCTCAGGTAAATATTACCACTTATCCAAACTCAAATCGTACAAATATAGCCAACTGGTAGATAAGAAACCCTCCACATAACATCATATAATTTACACATCCGTAGATTACCTCGCAGGTTGTAATCCACCTACTTAGCCTCAGACCGACATCTCTTTATAAACTTTCGTAGCCTCAACTACTACGCAATAACTTAATCTTCCAGAGTCTGAGCCCATCAACAATCCCATGAGAATTTTCCCTCCACAATTAAGAAACATAAAAGATCCTTCGATACACTCATGAATCGAGACTATACGTCACATCAAGATAGAAATCAATCACCCAGTTATCCTTTTATATTTCAAGAAAACTCTTTTCAACATCTTCAAACTATTTTAATACATCTCGCAGTCACATCATACTCATCATATAGCCATCCAATCACTCAACGAACCAAAATTTTACTCATATGGAAACTGCCATACGTATAAGTCAAAAAGCACGTGGTCACACAATCAAAATCTCCGTGCTCAAGCTACAGTCAAAACTCGGCCTCAAGCCCTCCAAAACTGGCCCTTCATCAGCACACTAAAATCAAATCTCGTAGCTCATCCATGGAATCATAAGACGTTGATGTACAGATAATATCGAGCACTCACACGTGCATACAAATGCGTGGAAGGAATTAGAAAAGTGACGCTTCAATATGAATCAATGTCGCACGATAAGGAAGGAAAGATGGGAAGTATATCCTGAATGTCCTATAGCCTCTCGAAGATAGGTACGGACGTTATAATACCGATATGCAAGACTCTACTAGACAGTTGCTCATGACTTGTAGAACCTATAAGCCTAGAGATCTGATACCAACTTGTCATGACCCAAATCCTAATAAGTCATGATGACGCCTATCGATGGTACTAGGCAAGCTGACATTTCCAAAGTACTTCAAATATTTAATAGGAAAGTAAATCATATTTAGAATAAGCAGAGTTTCCATACACATGGGTAAAACCCAAAACACATGCGTGGAAAATAGCTCCCAATATCGAGGTGTCACTAAGGCATGAACATCTACATATAGTCAGTCTAGAAATAAAAGAACTATAACAGTTTGGATCCAAATACAATGAAAGATAGAATAAGGAAGGAGAAACAAGGACTGGGAATGCCAGCCAGCTACCTCAATATCTCCAACGGTCAACTATGCAAAATATCAACACTCTCCACATCCAAAAACATCAGGATCTGCACACAAAGTGCAGGGTGTAACGCGAGTTCAACCAATTCAGTAAGTAATAATATTGAATAAGGAACTGAAAGATAGTGACAAGATACATAGTTATAACTAATTTTCAGTAGTCTAACCAAGGAAAACATACATACTTTCAAATCCAGAAATTAAGTCAGATCAGTTTATTCGTTCCAAAATCAAGTAATAACCCAATAAAAAGTATCTTCAATAAGTTTTCCAAAACCAGTGATATATGGAAACTATGTGCAACAACAATGAAATCATATACATTCCCTCATGCAACAATCACTCAGTCCTCTCATTCAGTATAACCTTACAATCACTCATTCCTCAAATACACTGATTCCTCACAGTCACTCAGCACTCGGCACTCGCACTCAGTAGGTACTTGCGCTCACTGGGGTGTGTACAAACTCTGAGGGGACTCCCTCAGCCCAAGGGCTATATCAAGACAATCATGGCATATACCAATGAAACATGCTGCAGCGTTCAACCCGATCCCGTAAATATCCTCAGAATCAGGCCCTCAGCCTCACTCAGTCATCAATCTCTCCAGTCTCTCCAGCTCTCGAAAATCAAGAAAATCAGCCCAAACAGCCATATTGTGATGTATCAACAAGAATAATAGAGACCGAGATATGATATGCAAATACAAGCTGAGATTGAGTACGAATAATATTTAGCAGGTAATTCAACCTGTAATATGACCTATGTGGTTCCCAACAGTATCACACATAGCCTAAACATGGTCTCTAACATGATTCACAGTGAAATTTCTATAACACATGAGGAGCATATAGCTAACAACAAGTTTATTCAATTTTTCAGTTTCACGGAAAGGACCAAGTCACAACTCCCACGGTGCACGCCCACACCCCTATCACCTAGCATGTGTGTCACCTCCAAAACAATCATATAACACCGAAATCTGGAATTTCATACCCTCAGGACCAGATTTAAAAATGTTACTTACCTCAATCCGAGCAAATCTCTACTCCAACATACCTTTGCATCGCAAGTCGGCCTCAGAATGCCTCGAATCTAGCCACGAATAATCCGATACAATCAACACGGGCTGGAGGAATTAATTCCATGGGAAAATACTAAGCTTTAAGTGAAAAGTAAAAAGTCTAAAAGTCAACTCGAAAGTCATGCCCCCGACCCACGTCTCGAAATTGGATAAAAGCATACCCATTCGACCACGAGTTCAGCCATACCAAAATTAGTCAAATTCGATCACAACTCGACCTTTAAATCCCCAAATGATAGTTTATGAAGTTTCTACAATTTTTTCCCAAATTTCCATCTCAAAGTACTAACTAAATGATGAAATTAATGTTTTATTCATGTATATTAACCAAAACCAAGTTAGAATCACTTACCCCGATGATTTTCTTGAAAACCCCATGAAAAATCGCCACAAACCGAGCTCCCAAAGTCCAAATGTGAAATAATACCCTAACCCGTGTTTCTATAGTACACGGTCTTCCCTTCAAAGTAATGACCGCATATTTTCTGGTGCGGTCGCACATCCTTGGTTCTGCGGCCACGATGCAAATTCAGCGGCTGCACTTCAGCAAAATCTGCACTACCAGGCTTTAGTAAATTGGCCATAACGTTGTGGGCAATGTCTAAATGATGATCGCTTTAGCTTTATGGGAACTAGAGACAAAGGGATACAACATCCAATAATGGATCATCTCAAAATTCCTTATAGATTAAAAGATATAAGCTTCCAAGATCAGACCATCAAACCGGAAGAATCTCTGATCTGCTGCTGCGAGAAGAATTGTGCAGTCCGCATTTTCCCTCCCAGGACCGCACTTGAGGCTTTGCCTCAGTACTCCAAAATGTGCCCCCGCACTTCCAAGGGTACCAGAATAACATCAGAGACCTGAAAATCCCCGGACTCACTTAAAAATTACCACGAAACATACTCGAACCACTCGGGACCCTGTCCGAATGTACCAACAAGTCCCAAAAAAACATACGCACTTAGTCAACCCTCGAATCACATCAAACAACATCAAAAACAGAAATTGCATATGGATTCAAGCCTAATGAACTTTGACAAATTCTACAAACAGTGGCGAAACCTATCAAATTACGTCTAATTGATCTAAAATTTTTCACACAAGTCATAAATGACAGCACTAACCTACTCCAACTTACGGAAATCCAATTCGACCGCGATATAAAAAATCCACTCTCGATAAAACTTTCCAAAATTTCAATTTTTGCCATTCCAAGCCTAATTGTACTACAGACCTCCAAATCATATTCCGGATGCGCTCCTAAATAAAAAATTAGCTAATGGGGCTAACAGAACTATAAAAATTTAAATCCGAGGTTGTTTACACATAAGTCAACATCCGATCAACTTTTCCAACTTAAGCTTTCAATTAAGAGAATAAGTGTCTCAATTCACTCTGAAATACCTCCGAACACAAGCCAACCAACCAGTAAGTCATATAATAGTTGTAAAGCACAAAAGGAACAGTAAATAGGGGAACGAGGCTACAACTCTCGAAACGACCAACTGGCTTGTTAGATCCTCCCCCCTCTTAACCAATCTTTCGTCCCCGAACGGGTCTATAAACATACCTAGAGTCTCAAATAGGTGTGGATATCTGCTCTGCATCTCCTGCTCGGTCTCCCAAGTAGCCTCCCCAACTGGTTGATCTCTCCACTGCACCTTCACTGAAGCTATATCCTTTGACGTCAACTTCCGAACACGCCGACCAGAATAGCCACTGGCTCCACATCATAAGTCAAATCACCATCAAACTGAACCGTGGTGAAATCCAAAACATGATACGGGCCGCCAACATACTTTTGGAGCATAAAAACATGAAATACTGGATGCACACTTGACAAGCTAGGTGGCAAGGCAAGCTTGTAAGCCACCTCCCCAATCCTCTGAAGTACCTCAAACGACCCAATAAACCGAGGGCTCAACTTGACCTTCTTCCCGACTCGCATAACACCCTTCATGGGTGAAATCTTCAGCAGAACCATGTCCCTGACCATGTAGGATATATCACGGACATTCCTATCGACAGAGCTCCTCTGTCTAGATTGCGTCGTGCATAGCCGCTCCTAAATCGATTTAACCTTGTCCAATGCTTCCTGAACAAAGTCATTACCTAAAAGCCTAGCCTTACCGGGCTCTAACTAACCCACTGGAGATCTACACTGCGTGTCATATGGGGCCATCTGGATGCTCGACTGATAACTTTCACTGTAAGCAAACTCCGCGAGTGGCAGAAACTGGTCCTATGAGCTCCCAAAATCAATGACACATGCACATAGCATATCCTCCAATATCTGAATAGTACGCTCGGACTGCCCGCCTGTATGAGGGTGAAATGATTTACTCAACTCCACGTGAGTGCCCTACCGTCACCGCATGGCTCTATAAAACTGCAAGGTGAACTATATGCCTCTGTCTAAAATGATGAAAACCAGCACATCACAAAGGCGAACAATCTTTTTTATGTAAATCTCAGACATCTACTTTGAAGAATAAGTAGTACCCACTGGAATGAAGTACGCGGACTTGGTCAGCCGATCCACAATCACTCAAATGGCATCGAACTTCCTAGAAACCCATGGGATCCCATTTGCGAAATCTATGGTGATCCACTCGCACTTCCAATCTGGAATCGCTATCCTCTAAAGCAAGCCACCCGGTCTCTGATGCTCATACTTCACCTGCTGGCAGTTAAGGCACAGAGCTACAAACCCTACTATGTTCTTCATCATCTCCCTCGAAATATGGGTCTCCTTAAGAAACAACTCACATAGCCCATCCACGTTGGGCACACAAATCTGACCATGCATCCTCAATACCTCATCATCCCCAATAGTCATATCCTTGGCATCACCGTGTTGAACCATGTCCTTAAGGAAAGCAAATGATAACCATCATATTGATGCTCTTCGATGCGATCAAATAAGAAAAACTGAGAATCCATACAAGCGAGAACCCGAATGGGCTCCGGAATATCCAATCTCACTAAACAGTTGGCCAACGCCTGAACAACAACTACAAGAGGTCTCTCTCCAATTCAAAGAAAAGAAATACTACCCGTACACACCACCTTCCTACTCAGGCCATCGGCCACCACATTGGCCTTCCCTAGACGATACAGAATAGTGATGCCATAGTCCTTTAGCAGCTCCAACCATCTCCGCTGCCTCAATTGAGATCCTTCTATTTGAACAAGTACTAGTGTCACAACCCCAAATCCAGGCCAGTCGTGATGGCGCCTATCATGGAACTAGGCCAGCCAAAACCCAAACTCAAATCAAAATAAGCTTCCTTTTTTTAAATTTTTACTATACTGATTACCCATAAAAGTTCCTTTAAACATTTATAAAAGCAGCTAAAACTATACTGAATATTAAATACATCTCCGAGAACCCGGAGTCAGTGTTCATGAGCATCTACGTAAATATACAACTCAACGAAAATAAATTCTATAATATTAAACAAGAGAGGGATCAGGACTGCGGAAGCGTGCAGCCGCCTCGGAAACCTCCGAGAATCTCTGGAACAGATAGACAGCTCACCCTACCTTAACACCTGAATCTGCACACAAGGTGCAGGGAGTAATGTGAGTACGCCAACTCAGTAGTAATGAAAATAAATCAAGTCTGAGGAGGAAGAAACACATAAAAGCAATGTCATAAAATCACAAGAGGCACAACCTCCCTTTCCAACAGTATAACATGGATATGCGAATCATCATCTCTTAAAATCATCTTAAGAAAAATCCTTTAAAGAATGTATATTTTTCAACAACTTCAACCGAAAGGTTTAGTGTAAAAATGAAATGAATCGTATCGAGGCCCCTCGGGTAAAACTTATTTCATAAGCTCAGAGTGATAGTAGTAAATCATCAGTAGCCTCTCGGGAAAAACATATATCATAATCAGCCCCTCGGGCATACCTCCCATCACTCGTAATCAGTCACTCAGCACCTCACAATCACTCTTGCCTCCCAATCACTCGTCGCTCGGCACTCGGCACTCGCACTCAGTAGGTACCTGCCCCACTAGGGGTGTGTAGAGACTCCGACTTTGGAGGGGCTCCTTCAGCCCAATTGCTAATATCAAGCCACCTCGTGGCGTATCATATCCTCATAATCAAGCCCTCGGCCTCACTCAGTACCTCACCATCACTCTGGCCCTGGGCATGCCTCACAATCACTCAGCATCAGCCCCTCGGGCATACCTCCCATCAATCGTAATTAGTCACTCAGAACCTCACAGTCACTCATGCCTCCCAATCACTAATTGCTCGGCACTTGGCACTCGCACTCAGTAGGTACCTGCGCTCACTGGGGGTGTGTGCAGATTCCGACTTATGACGGTCTCCTTCAACCCCAGCACTAATATCAAGCCACCTCGTGGCATATCATATCCTCACAACTCACTCAGCACCTCACCATCACTCTGGCCTTCGGCCACACTCAGCAGAACAACTCTAAAGGCCCCTCGGGCGAATCCGTAAAAAATAGGGTACTCGACCCAAAACATCAGTTTAAATCTCAGAGTGATGTAAATAATGCTGAGTTTCGAAAAACAGTATGGACAATGATGCTGAGTTAAATCATCAACAAATAGTGAGGAAAACACAGTAGTAAAAGCCCTCAAATGGTATAAACAGATCGGCACGAGCACCCAAATACGGCTTATAGCCCATCCAAGTCTTTAGAACATAATTTAACATAAGGTTTTGGGTAAATATGCAACCCATTAGTTTCCGCGGAGAGGACCTAGTCTAAGACAAAAGTCAGTACGCCCCACATACTCTTCATCCGACATGTGCGCCTTTCTAAAATCAGTGAGAAAATATGTAGTCCGGGGTTCCATACCCTCACGACAAGATCTATAACCATTACTTACCTCTACCGGGCCACGACACTAGTCCGCTATTCCTTTGCCCCTCAAATTGGCTCCCGATTGCTCCGAATCTAGCAAAAAACCAGTTAACATCATCAATATATACTCATGGAACACAACCCAATCAAAAATCATCAAATTTAAACAAAACCTTGAAATTCGGCCAAACCCGAGCCCCGGTCCCACATCTCGGAATTCAATAATTATTACATCGTTAGAAACCTCGTCCTCCCACTATTCTATACATACCAAGAACACTAAAATCGAACCACAATTTCCATTCCAAAACCTCAAAAGAAATCCCATTTCCTTCCTCCCATTTTTCCAAGTTTTTCCTACCCAAATCCTTAAATTTTCAAGCCTAATCTCAATAAAATAGCATAGGAATGGGATTAACAATCAAAGAACTTACCTTTGCTGAAAACCTTGAAATTTCCTCTCAAAACCACCTTCAATGAACTCCTCCCGCATGCAAATTTGATGAAAACTTAATGAATTCGCGGAGGAGGTCCTTTTATACTGTTCTGCACAGTGATTTCTGCACCTGCGGACAACTGGTCGCACCCGCTGTCCTAGGGTCCGCACCTGCGATAACCAACTTAACGGCCAAAATTTTGCGCCTGCGACCACCCTTACGCACCTGCGACATCGCTGGTGTGACAAACTCTTCGCACCTGCGGACCTCCCCTACACATCCAGACTTCGCACCTGCGACTTCCCCTTCCGCACCTGCGCAATCACACCTGCGACTCCCCTTCCGCATGTGCGAAAACACCAGCAAACCAGCATAGCAGATTTTTAAAAAATCACTCCAACTCCCCGTCAACCATCCGAATCAATCCCGAGCCCCTTATGGCCCCAACCAAACATACCAACATATCCCATAATATCATTCAAACTTAGTCGATCCTTCGGAACACCAAAAACAACACGAAAACACCAAATTTATATCAAATTCAAGCCTAAGAACTTTGAAACTTCTAAAATTCGCCAACTACGCCGAAACCGACCAAAACACCTCTGATTTACCTGAAATTTTAGAGACATATCCAAAATGACATTACGAAACTGCTCAAACAGTGGGAATTCCATTATGACCCCGATAACCTAATTTCCACAACTAATCGGAAATCGCCAAAATCTAACTTTCGCCAATTCAAGCCTAATTCTACACCGGACATCACAAAAATATTCTGAACACACTCCTAAGTCCCGAATCACCTAACGAAGCTATTCGAGCCATAAAATCCTCATTCCAAGGTCATTCACCAATAAGTCAACTCTCAGTTGACTTTCTCAATTATTAGGCTATCTTGAGAGACTAATTGCCTCAATGCTCACCCTGACCACTCTGAACCTAAACCAACTGACTCAACACACATAAATGAAGCTGAACCACACAAAATGAAGCTGAAACGAGGGAAACGGGGCTAAATTCTCAGAACGACCGACCGGGTCGTTACATCTTCCCCCACTTGAACATATGTTCGTCCTCGAACGTGCCAAAAGTTGTTCTCAAACACTATCAAACTGTTACGCATCTTACCATGCACATACCCGTGGGTGATCCCAAGTCACCCTATCCCATATAGGTCCAATAGCAGAATACCGCTGAAATTTCAAAATCCAAATCCTGGCCCATAACCTTAGAACCAAATTCCCACTTCTAAAATGATGTGTAAGATAAAAATTTCCATAACTATTAATTGAACAAGCCTGAACATGCTGAATCAAGCCATATACGCACCCCAGATGAAATAACATAATACACCGCGTGACTCAAACACTCATAGCAATAACTCTTTAACCACAATAACTGCTTAGAACAACCCAATATCGGTACACCACCTCTTACGAAGAAATGCCTCGCTATAACACTTCCATATATTGCCGATGTTGAAAGAAGCACATAGAACTAACAACCATTCGTCCGATCACTCAGACATGTAACTTCCCCTTTCCAATAGGAATTATAGCAGATTTCGAAGCCGACTCCCGATATTTATCCTTCCAACTATGCTGTAGAAAATTTCAAAAATATTCATTCTAGGTACAATGACCTCCTCTAATCCATCACAACCACCCTGAAGACATGACACCTCGATAATATTCGAAGCCATAAAATGCGCAACTCGTGCACTTATCAGCAACTCCCCAATGAAATCAAATTATATAAAAGATCCACACGAGAGGAGTATCCTGCCATTAACAATTCCCATCACCATATCATACTAATAGCCTGGCACACACCGTAAAAATCAAAAACACATGAATCTGATACCAAGGGTCATATCCCTACATAACTCTGCTACATCGTGCGATCTCATCCAACCGCTGGTCCACTTAGAATATTTCAAGATACCTTGCCCATAAATGAATAACCATTCGAAATTCGACATCAAGTACTCAAAGTGCATTTCCATAACCACAGGGGAAAACCGGACGATACCATGCCACCTAAAATAGAAGGTATATAACCAACACGCCTCAATCCCGCAACACCTAGTTACTTACCTTACTCAAATGTAGCTACAACATCCAATTAGAACCGCACCATATGTGCATATAACCAATAATCACCACTCCTCGCAACACCGAAGGGTAACTCATAGATTACTCCGGAACATGAACAAATCAATCACAATCGAATGGTACCTTCCTCAATAATAGAAATTCGGAGCAAACAATTCTGACCCGGTGCAGAACACGCACCCATATTAGCCTACCACTGACCCTAAATTATAGTTGATCACCCACAACAAATAGACAACTTCCCAAAAAGTTCATAATGATAGAATCATGGTTCATACTAACATCCGACTAGCTCAGCTCGCCTCTTCACAGTTTACTTCCACAAAATATCCTATTTATGAGAACTCTCAGTCTCGAAATCCATGAAACGTACGGATTACCATATCTGATCACAACTCCGCCGCTCGAATACATAACACATTCCAAATACTCATTCATTCCACGGGGAATACCCCTATAATTCTTCCATTCACTAAGCAACCATGAATATCAACAGTCGATCCAACAATAGGGCGCAGCGATACCAATGAAGTACCCTTAATTCAAACACATTGCTCTTCTGAAATATATACCCTCATCAAGTCGCATCCATTAGTGATATCATCTACCTAGTCATCTGAAATTGCCCATGCTGCCTAAGATTTATGACCTTCCTTCCGTAACAAAACCGTGACCTCACATATGCTAATCTCAACTCCACCCAACATACCGCACACGCCATGCCAACCTAGGAAAAACACGGGAACTCCATGGTCCCTTCTGAGCCACAAGCAACTATGTACCCAACTAGACAAGAACTTCCATTGGATCCCCTATAGAAACCAATTCATTACACGCCATAAGAAAATATGCACCCTTAACCGCAGTGGAAACCACCAGGAACTATCCGAAATCCCATTTGCACAACACCAAACCATCAGGACATAACTCTTCTATCTCAACCAAACTACGCAGACCACCAAAAATCCAAGAGCACTCCTAAGAAACACCCGAAAAACTCGTCACCGTATGAATACCCAAAAAACTAATCGTATCCCTTACCATGCTGATCTGACCTACCACCTGGTCGCCCCATTTACCCAAGTTTCTTCTGGCTTACCTTCAAATTAATACTTCTTCCTACCGTAACACCACAAATTTGCAACCCAGACTCACCACATGCGACCCAAGCATATAACCATACCATCGAAGGCTCATAAGCCGCCGAATACTCTCTCCAAATTATCCCCAAAAGTACCACATTCAAATTACTTACTCTGAAGGGACTTCCTACGAATCTAAAGCCATTACCTTCACCTTCCTGATACCGATATGTAGCATCTGTGATGATGTAGAATACCACAAGTCTTCACATCCTCTAACATAAATCTCAATCACACTGACCAATTAGACAGAATGGACCTGACCCATTTGCATATTAACATACTATGAAAGTGATCCATTCACTTGAAACCACATGCAAATTCAAACACTGCGCACACTACACCTTCTACAATTTCCACTAAATCATTCAATAGAACCCAATTACCCAAACAAGTACACTACAACCTATATCGAACAAATTTCCCTTACTCATGACATTCCCAGACCCCATACCTGCAGGTCACAACTGATTTACCACTATACCTCGAACTGAAACAAATACAATACATAATCGTGTAATCAACTTATCAATAACGAACTCCCCCACTTGGCTCAAAGCCAAGGATCAAGACAACCAAGACTATGCCCACACATCATCACTGCCACCATGTTGTGGTGGGATTCAACTAAATCCTTCATAAGCTTATATGACCGAAACCATCTAACACTCAAGTCAATTGCCTATCTCGCATCCACCATCGCAATAGCTATGCTCTTGGCTGAATACAATGGATTTACACGACAAGTATTTTTAAAAATGTAAGATTTTCCTAAGGGTTCCGCAGCCTCTCGAAGATAAGTACAGACGTCTCCGTACCGATCCGCAAGACTATACTAAAACTGCTCATGATCGTTGAGTCCAATGTAACATAGGGCTCTGATACCAATCTGTCATGAACCAAAATCCAGGCCAGTAGTGATGACGCCTATCATGGAACTAGGCCAGCCAAAACACAAACTCAAATCGTAATAAGCTTTCTTTTTTACATTTTTACTATAATTATTACACATAAAAGTTCCTTTAAACTTTTATAAAAACAGCCAAAACTATACTGAATATTAAATACAACCCCCGAGAACCCGAAGTCACTAGTCATGAGCATCTATATAAATATACAACTCAACGGAAATAAATTCTATAATATTAAACAAGAGAGGGAGCAGGAATTCGGATGCGTGCAGCCGTCTCGCAAACCTCCGAGAATCTCTGGAACAGATAGACAGCTCACCCTGCCCTAACACCTAAATCTGCACACAAGGTGCAGAGCGTAATGTGAGTAGGCCAACTCAGTAGTAATGAAAATAAATCAGGTCCGAGCTGCAAGAAACACATCAAATCACTGTCATCAAATCACAAGAGGCACAACCTCCCTTTCCAACGGTATAACATAGATATGTGAATCATCATGTCTTAAAATCATCTTCAGAAAAATCCTTCAAAGAATCATCATCTCTAAACAGATCGGCACAAGGCCCCAAACACGGCTTATAGCCCAAATATTTCACAAATCTTTAGTAACATAAGGTTTTGAGTAAATATGCAACCCATTAGTTACCGCGGAGAGGACCTAGTCCAATACAAAAGTCAGTACGCGCCACATACTCGTCATCCGACATGTGCACCTTTCTAAAATCAGTGACAAAATAGTAGTTCGGGGTTCCATACCCTCAAGACAAGATTTATAACCATTATTTACCTCTACCGGGCCGCGACACTAGTCCGCTATGCCTTTGCCCCTCAAATTGGCTCCCGATTGCTCCGAATCTTGCCAGAAACCAGTTAACATCATCAATATATACTCATGGAACACAACCCAATCGAAAATCATCAAATTTAAACAAAATCTCGAAATTCGGCCAAACCCGAGCCCCAGTCCCACATTTCGGAATTTACTAATTTTTACATCATTAGAAACCTCGTCCTCCCACGATTCTATACATTCTAAGAACACTAAAATCGGACCACAATTGTGATTCCAAAACCTCAAAATAAATCCCAATTCCTTCCTCCCATTTTTCCAAATTTTTCCTACCCAAATCCTTAAATTTTCAAGCCTAATCTCAATAAAATAGCATAGGAATGGGATTAACAATCAAAGAACTTACCTTTACTGAAGAACCTTGAAATTTCCTCTCAAAACCACCTTCAATGAACTCCTCCCACCAAATTTACATCAAATTCAAGCCTAAGAACTTTGAAATTTCTAAAATTCCACAGCTACGCCGAAACCAACCTAAACACCTCCGATTAACCTGTTTGCAGACATACCAAAAATGACATTACGAAACTGCTCAAACTGTCGGAATTCCATTCCGACCCCGATTGACTAATTTCCACTGCCGACCGAAAATCGCCAAAAACTAACTTTCGCCAATTCAAGCCTAAGTTTACACTGGACATCACAAAAATATTCTAAACAGACTCTAACTCCCAAATCACCTAACGATGCTATGCGGGCCATAAAATCCTCATTTCGAGGTAGTTCACCAATAAGTCAACTCTCAGTTGACTTTCTAAACTATTAGGCTACCTTGAGAGACTAATGGCCTCAATGCCCACTAAAACCACTCTGAACCTGAACCAACCGACCCAACACACATAAATGAAGCTGAACCACATAAAATGAAGCAGAAACGACGGAAACGGGGCTAAATTCTCGGAACGACTGACCGGGTCGTTACAACTGGAGGCTCCGATTATCTGTAAATACCTCACAAGACACACCATAAAGATAGTGCCTCCAAATCTTCAACGCATAAACAATGACAGCCAACTCCAAATCATGAACATGGTAGTTCTTCTAACGGGGCTTTAACTAGCACGAAGTATAAGCAATCACTCTAGTATTCAAAATGACCTTTTGAGTCGTCACATATATTTATTTTAATAATCTAATATTAGATTGCTAAAGCTGGCCTTAGCCACAATAGTCACCTAACAAAAAAAAAAAAACGTTGCAGCTATATACAGATGAGGCAGATGCATTATATTCGTCGATATGCTAATTAGCAGTCTAGTGTTGAACAATTATTTTTTCAAATAAAAAATAAGGAATGATCACATGGGAAGTACGACATGGACAGTATCTTTAAGTTAATAAGAAAATGAAAAGATTGGAATATCTATCTCTTAATTGCACGTTTCTTTTTAAACTTTTTAATTCCAATATGCTAAGCAGTCCAGTGTGCTATATATATAATGGAGCTTTACATTTCAACTTAGAGAAGAGAAAAAATAACCAGCAGTTTATTACATTACAAATCTATAACGATGGTATTGGGTCTAACTGTAATATGTCTGGTCGTTATAATCACGTTGAAGCACATATATTCATAAAAATTAGGACTTCCTCCAGGTCCATTTTCATGGCCAGTAGTTGGAATACTGTTCCAACTAGGTGAAAAAGGACTTCCTCATATCGCTCTAGCAAAGCTAGCGCAATGTCACGGTCCTGATCTCATGTCCATGTGGTTTGGCACCCAACTAATGGTGGTTTCCTCATCCCCTGCAGCTGCTGCTGAGGTTCTTAAACCCCATGATCGTATTTTTGCTGGCCGCTTTGTTTCTCGTCCCCTGCGAATCAAGGGGTCGTTACTTCACAACTTGTCACCAGCACTTTTGAAGGAGGGTGATGATTATTATCGAAGTATCCGGGCGATGCATAGGATAGAGGTTTTCTCTGCAAAATCTTTGGAATCGCAGGTAAGTAGGAGGGAAGAGAAAGTCATGGAACTGATACAATATCTGTCTCAAAAACAGGGCCAAGTGATTAAGATCAAGGACATAATGGGTAATTTGTTCTTTTCAATGGATTTACTTTATTTTGAGAGCAAGGGCGCCGGTGAAGTGTCACGCCCCAAAATCGAGGGACGAGACCAGCGCCTAACCAGGTGAACCCGATCAAGCGGACCTGGATTGCCCTTCCTACCCAACACGTTCCTCCGTATATACAATGCACCATATTCCATATGAAATACCAACTTAGGATTTAAGCGTGGATTTACAAATTTAAGTTCATTGGTCTTTTAGCATTTTAACAGTTGATTCCCAAAAACATACACAATACATACATAACTTTCCAATATGGACCACGATTCCGAATACGTACAGTTGCTATCAAAATACATATATAAACCCACATTTTGTCTACGGAGCCTCTATGAATACTTGGAGTTTATACAATATTTGCCGGCAACAAGGCGCTGGCTATACCTTACAATACATAACAGACTCAAAAGAGATGGCATGAATTACACACGGCCCCTGGAGGAAGTGGGGCTCACCAGTACTGCTGAAACATAAAGAGGAGGCACCACAAACGGCGAACTGAGCTACCTGCTATAGAACCACCTATATCCATATAAAAGATATAGCGCCCCCGGAAAAATGGACGTTAGTACTATTGAATAGTACTAGTATGTATAAACAAACTTTACTCTATGTAAAATCAAACAATACACATATATGAGGCAGTTAAAGAAACCCAAACAAATACTGCACAGAGATACAGAGAATCACAAATGAGGTCTCCACAGTTTCTTATTTCAATTGCCTCCCCTGTTGCGGCACGCAACCCCATCCCACCTCAAAATTACACCCTTATTACTTCTATTGTGGCGTGCAACCCGATCCCACCTAACAATCACATCACACCCTTATTACTTCTGTTGCGGCGTGCAACCCGATCCCACCTAACAATCACATCACACCCTTATTACTTCTGTTGCGGCGTGCAACCCGATCCCACCTTACCATCACATTTCATACCAAACAATAACAAGCCACAATTTAAATCACAGGGCTTTATATTATCAAGAGTACACATTCATAACACCCAAACAATCATGTGTTCACAATAGTCTTTATCACCCATTAATTCAACCACAAAGATGCTCATAAACAAGAATATAAATTTATTACAACCAACCATCCAGCTGAAGTTAAGCCACAATAAACCTTGCCAACAATGAGTCATATACGATATTTCCATTGTCATTTAGTTCAATTAGATCAATTCACAACTCTCTTTCATCACTTATTACATAGCCCTTATCAATTAGATACATTTACACATTTGAGTTTGTTATCATTCTTTCATACCAACATACTCAAGCATTTAACGAACCTTGCACATGATAGAGTAATCACACAGAAATCACCTTTCACAATTTCAATTATCACGACAATCGACTAAGAAAATAAGAGAATGAAATCCCACACCTCAACACAACCGGACAATCAATTCACATATACTCAGCAAGAAGCTCATACCGAATGTTTGGACACCAACAAGGTGGCTCTACGGAGATTAAAGTTAGCCATACATTCCTCGAGTTGTCTCTTTTAATTTCTATCTCAATTCACCGGACCGTCTAGCACCGCCAATCTATTTCACAATGTGACATATCTCACTTAGAATTAGTAATTTTGTACTCAATTGAGCATTTAATCAAATACTATGTGACCCCTTAAACTACTAACCCCCTTTTTAGAATAATTACCCAAACTTGTTTTTCCCTTTACTAGATTACGGAGTTTAACTCACATGCATGCAAGATTCCAACTTCTTATTTTCAAGAACCAACCTATGTGTGTTTTATTCTTACCCAAAATGTGAGAAATTGGGGAAATAAGGTGAAGACTTACCTTTTTGAGTGAAGAAGATGACAACAACTCGACAATTTCCGGGCTTGAGTGATTTTGGAAAATCAAATTGGATGATGTTGAAACCTTCTCTCTCAAGAACTCTCTTTTTCTCTCTTTATTTTTGGTCAGAAAAGCATTAAAAATGAAGGGATGGGGTGTTTAATAAAACAGGGATCGAGTTTTAAATTTAGATAATAGGAGTCCCGACACAGAGATGCGGTCAGAAATGCGAGCGGCCCACATTCATGTCGCAAAGTTGGCCTTCAAATGGGCCAAAATGGGAATCACACTGCCAAGGTATGCGACCACTATACGGTCCGCATACCTGCTATGTGATCGCATAGTGTACCGCATAACCTCCCTTGCAAAAACCATGGGGCAAGAATGCAACAACTATGCGGTCCGCATACCCAAAATGTGATCGCATTATGGGTCGCATAATTGTCCTCAATTTGGATAGCAGTATGTCCAGGTACGCGACCACTATGCGGTCCACATACCTGTTATGCGATCGCACAACGTGATGCATAACGCGCAATTTCTGGAAGATTTAATCTTTCATGTTCTGGGATACTTTTTACTCAAAATAAGACCGTTTTAAGAATATCTACAGTTATAACAGCACAGGGACCTATTCGGACATTATTCTAGACAGAGAAATTTTACGGGTCTCTACATCCTCCTCCACTTAAAATCATTCGTCCTCGAATGAGGATCGGGAAATCATTTGGTTTTGAAAACACAATATGCCAACCCCCAGTTTTTATTAACTCTGCCATTTTCTGAAAATTTCGCTAGAGTTTCCTCTGTAATTAGGCCTATCTACGTGCCAGAGAGCCCCCAAAACACATGTTTTTAGCCAATTCCACACATAACTAGTTATTTCATTGCCTTGCACATAATTTGGTCACCTCCACAAGTCCCATATAATTCAATTACTTCAACATGCCATATACACTTAAATTAATCCTTACCAATCTACACTTCAATTAATAATTACCAATCTACACTTCAATAAATCATTTAACCATCACATGAGTTTCACATAATTTCATTTACTTCAAGGGATTGCACATTACTCAAATAGTCATAACATACACAATTATGGCACAACTTGAGAAGTTACAATAGTAGAGGAATTAGAGGAAAATGGGTGCTTTTTCACAAAATTGAACATAACATACAATTGCTTAGAGATGACAATTCGCACAATCACTACTAGACTTATTCAAATAAATGGGGATATTTTTCTCTCATTTCATTTTTCGCTTCCCACGTGGCTTCCTCAACTTGCTGACTTCGCCACAACACTTTAACTGAAGCAATTTCTTTGCTTCTCAATCTACGGACTTGCCTATCAAGAATAGCAACTGGAACCTCTTCATACGATAGTTATTCATTAACCTCAATATTCTCAACTAGCACAATGGCTGATGGATCTCGAACCACTTTCATCAACATAGACACATGGAACACTGGGTGCACTAATGACATCTCAGGGGGCAATTCCAGCCGATAGGCCACCTGTCATATCCTTTGAACGATCCGGTACGACCCAACATACCTAGGGCTCAATTTTCCCTTCTTCCCAAACCGCATTACTCCCTTCATGGGATACACCTTCAAGAATACCCAATCATCTACTTGAAACTCCAAATCTCTTCGACGAACGTCCGCATAGGATTTCTGACGACTTTGAGCAGTCTTCATCCTTTCGTGAATGACTTTAACTTTTTCCATAGCTTGGTGCACAAGGTATGGTCCTAGCAATTCTGCCTCACCAACCTCAAACCATCCGATCGGAGATCTACATCTCCTTACGTACAATGCCTAAAATGGGGCCATCTGAATACTAGCATGAAAACTGTTATTGTAAGCAAATTCTATAATAGGTAAGTGATCATCTCAGCTACCCTTGAAATCTAATACACAAGCCCGAAACATGTGTGAAAGCGTCTGAATGGTCCACTATGCCTACCTATTAGTTTGTGAATGAAATGTTGTGCTGAGATTTACCTACGTACCCAAACTTGAAATTTCTTCCAAAAGTTAGTTGTGAACTGGGCCCCTGGATCCGAGATAATAGACACTAAAGTGCCATGGAGCCTGGCTATTTCTTTGATATACAACTAAGCGTACTGTTCTACAGTATCAGGGGACTTGACTGGAAAGAAGTGAGGTGATTTTGTGAGTCCATCCACTATCACCCACGTCGTGTCGAACCTGCGTGGAGTGCGAGGTAACCCCACCACGAAGTCCATATTGATCATCTCTCATTTCCACATTGGTATTTCCATAAACTGCGTCAACCCACCGGGCCTCTGATGCTCGGCCTTCACTTGCTGAGAATTTGAACACATAGCCACAAAGTCCGCCACACCCCTCTTCATACCATTCCACTAATCAATTTCCTTGAGATCGTGATACATTTTCGTAGAACCTAGGTGTACGGAATACTTGGAATTATGAGCCTCTACCATTACCCTTCCTCGGAGATCATCTACATCTAGAACACATAACTTCTCTTGGCACCGCAGGACACCATCATAATTGCCGAGTGAAAATGTTGTAGTCTTAAGATTCAGAATTTCTTCCTTCAATTGTGCCAAAGTCCGATCCCTGAATTTCCTTCCCTTGACATCTTCTACAAGCGACGACTCCGCCAGACTGGCCAACTGATAAACTTCCCAAACCAAAAGCCTCTGATCGGCTTCCAAATGTGCCAAGCTACCCATGGATTTCCGACTAAGAGCGTCGGCTAACACATTCGCCTTCCCTGGATGGTACAAAATATTCATATCATAGTCCTTGAGCAATTCTAACCACCCACGCTGCCTTAAGTTCAACTCCTTCTGCTTGAATAAATATTGAAGACTCTTGTCGTCTGTGAACACGTCCACATGGACCCCATAAAGATAATGCCGCCAGATTTTCAATGCAAACACAACCGCCGCAAGCTCCAAATCATGCTTCGAATAATTCTTCAGCATGCGCTATTACCTTCCCGCACTGCATCAACACACACCCCAAACCAACCATTGAAGCATCACAATAAAGCACAGATCTCTCTGAACCTTCTGGTAAGGTCAACATTGGTCCCGAAGTCAATCTCCACTTTAATTCCTGAAAACTCTTTTCACATGCATCCGACCACTTAAACTTAACTGCTTTCTGTGTCAGCCTAGTCAATGGGGAGACGAGAGTAGAGAATCCCTCCAAGAACCTCTGATAATACCCAGATAGTCCCAAGAAACTGCGAATCTCTGTCGGGGTTGTTGGCCTAGGCCAATCCTTCACCACTGCAATTGTTTGGGGGTCAACTCGAATCCCCTCCCTATAAACAACATGGCCCAAAAAAGTTACCGATTCTAGCCAAAACTCACATTTTGAAAACTTTGCATACAATTGGCGCTGATGAAGAGTCTGCAGAACTGCCTTGAGGTGATTAGCATGATCCTCCTGACTTTGCGAATAAATAAGAATATCGTCAATGAAGACAATCACAAAGGAGTCGAGAAACGGTTTGAAAACCCGATTCATAAGTTCCATAAAAGCTGTTGGGGCGTTGGTTAGCCCAAAAGACATTACCAAAAATTCAAAGTGCCCATATCGGGTCCTGAAGGCAGTCTTAGGAATATCCTGCTCCCTGATCTTTAACCGGTGATACCCGAACCACAAATCAATCTTTGAGAAGAACTTAACACCTTGCAACTGGTCGAACAAATCATCTATCCGAGGAAATGGGTATTTGTTTTTTATGGTGACCTTGTTGAGTTGTCGATAATCAATACACATCCAAATCGATCCGTGTTTCTTTCAGATAAAAATAATAGTTGCGCCCCAAGGCGACACACTTGGCTGAATGAAACCTTTTTCTAATAGATCTTTCAATTGTTCTTTTAACTCTCTCAATTTTGCTGGAGCCATTCGGTAAGGTGGAATAGATATTGGATGCGTATCTGGCGATACATCAATCCCGTAATCTATCTCTCTATCTGGAGAAATCCCAGGAAGCTCGTCCGGAAATACTTCAAGAAATTAATTCACAACAGGCGCAGATTAGGGAGCAGGGACCTCTGAAGTGGTGTCTGCAACCCGCACCAAATGGTTGATAAACCCTTTTCTGATCATCTTTGAGGCTTTAAGGTAGGAAATGAATCTACATGTTGTCACAACATTATTCCCCTCCCATTCGATAACTGATTCATTAGGAAACTCGAGCATCATAATTCTTGTTCCGCAGACGAGTTTAGCTAAGCACGAATAGAGCCAATACATCCCCATAATTACATCAAAATCTACCATTTCTAACTCAATAAGATCAGCCATGGTATCCCGGGCATGCACCGTGACAACTTAATTTCTATAGACTCGCACGGCCGTAATAGAATCACCAACCGGAATCGACACAGGGAACAACTCGAGAAGTTGTTCGGGTTCTATGCCAAAACATGAAGCAATAAATGGAGTAACATATCACAAAGAAGACCCGAGATCAATAAGAGCTTAAACATCATGTGGCTAAACAGTCAGAATACATACGACAACATCTGGAGAAGCCTCGGCGCTCCGGCGACCACTCAAAGCATAAAACCGGCTAAGTCTCCCTTGACCTCGCGCTCTACCCCTAGCTGCTCCGCGCCCTGCTAGTGCTGGAGGGCGTGCCGAGGACGTAGCAGCTGATGAATTGGAGGTCTGAGCAGCACCCTTACCTGTGCCCTGACTGGGTGAACGACAATCTTGTTGAACATGGCCCCTCACTCCGCATCTAAGCATACCGGAATATCCAAGTAACAAGGCCCTATATGAAACCTCCGACACTCAGGGCACGGGACCCTCCGCTGCTGCTGGAACCTCCCACCTGAACTATCCGACTGATGGAACCTCCTCCTACCTGAACCGGGTCCAAAACGACCTCCCAGCTGATAAATATGCCCTAATGGAGGCGCACCGGCTGAGGACTAAGCATATGACTGAGAAGGCCCTGACGATCCTCTCCCAAGGGCTGATCTCACACCTCCAACTCAGCTCTCATGGTTTCCCGTTGACCGGGCCCTACTACTGCTCTCTCTCTCTCCATCATTATCTTCAATTTCTGAGCCTCTATAGCCTGGACGAATCCCACTATTTCCCATAATTCATATCCGAATGCAAGGTAGCTGTAGCAGCTTCATTAATAACCAATGGACCAAGGCCTTAAACAAACCGACGAACTCTAGCCTCCATAGTAGACACGATGTGAACAACATGTTTGGAAAATCGCACAAACGACATATGATACTCCCGCACACTCATGTTGCCCTGCTTGAGGGCCTCAAACTTTGTAGCACGGGCTGCCATAATTTCGGCAGGCAAAAAATGATCCATAAAGGCATTGAGAAGCTCATCCCACCTCACCGGAGGGCTCCCCTCTCCATGGGAACTCTCCCAAATTTCAAACCACGAATATGTCGCTCCCTTCAGACAATAAGAAGTCAACTCAACCCCCTTTGTCTCAGTAGCCCTCATAACTCGGAGGGTCTTGCACGTCTCATCAATAAAGTCCTGAGGGTCAGCCTCTAGGTCGGTGCCTGTGAACTCTGGAGGGGATAAATGCAGAAACTGGTTGACCCTGGAACCTGAAGAATCCCCTTGCTCGCTAGAGGATGCAGGGGCATCATGTGATCTTTGGGCCTGGGAGGCCACCAACTGGGTCAACATCTGAATAGCTCCCTTGAGGTCCCCATCAGAAATATCGGGACCGAAAGCTTGGACTGGAGAAGGATCAGGAACATTAGTGTGGGGAGGATTGTAGCACCCTCCGCTGGAGCATGATAGGAATATCCTGGCCTGGGATGGAAGAGTCAGGGAGATTCAAGGTCGGGGAATCATTCTCACCTGCACCATCAGATAAAGAATTCACGGCCACTCCTGGGGTGGCATTGGCCTCTAGGCCGAGTCGAGATCTCTTCTTGAGTGCCATTTATTGAAAATTAGAACAATGCAGGAGTTAGGGATAGACAACCTCATCTTCCACCACATCGCACGATGTAGAATAGCAATAAAAGGGTACTTTCCTAAATGTCCATGCAGCCCCCTAATTTATAGATGTGGTCGACAACACACCGATAAGAAGGGCTCTACTAGACACGGCTCCGGGACATCCTATGACACTTTTAAAACCTGGGCCTTGATACCAAGTTTGATACGCCCCAAAACTGAGGGACGATACCGGAGCCTAACCAGGTGAACCTGGTCAAGGGGACCTGGATTTCCCTTCCTACCCAACGCGTTTGCCCATATATACAATGCACCATATTCCATATGAAATAGCAACTTAGGATTTAAGCGTGGATTTACAAACTTAAGTTCATTTCTCTTTTAGCATTTTAATAGTTGATTCCCAAAAACATACACAATACATACATAACTTTCCAATACGGACCACGATTCTGAATACATATAGTTTCTACCGAAAAAACATATATACACCCACATCTTGTCTACGGAGCCTCCACGAATACTAGGATTTTATATAATACTTGCTGGCAACAAGGCCCCGACTATACCTTACAATACATAACAGACTCAAAAAAGATGACATGAATTACACACGGCCCCGGGAGGAAGTGGGGCTCATCAGTACTACTGAAAGATGAAGAGGAGGCACCACTAACGGCGAACTGAGCTACGTGCTATAGAACCATCTACATCCATATAAAAGATGCAGCAGCCCCGGCAAAATCGACGTTATTACCATTCAATAGTACTAGTATGTATAAACAAACTTTACTCTATGTAAATCAAACAATAAACATCTATGAGGTAGTTAAAGAAACCCAAACAAATATTGCACAGAGATACGGAGAATCAAAAATGAAGTTTCCACAGTTTCTTATTTCAATTGCTTCCCATGTTGCGGCACGCAACCCGATCCCACCGCACAATCACATTACGCCCTTATTACTTCTGTTGTGGCGTGCAACCCGATCCCACCTTACATTTCTGTTACAATGTGAAACCTGATCCCACCTTACATTTCTGTTACAACGTGCAACCCGATCCCACCTTACATTTCTATTGCGGTTTGAAACCCGATCCCACCATACAATCACATCGCACCCTTATTACTTCTGTTGCAGCGTGCAATCGATCCCACCATACAATCACATCACACCCTTATTACTTCTATTACGGTGTTCAACCCGATCCCACCTTACCATCACATTTCGTAACAAACAATAACAACCCACGATTTAAATGACAGGGATTCATATCATCAAGAGTACAACTTCATAACACCCAAACAATCATGTGTTCACAATAGTCTTTATCACCCATCAAATCAACCACAAAAATGCTCATCAACAAGAATATAAATTCATATGAAGTTAAGCCACAATAAACCTTGCCAACAACGAGTCATATACGGTATTTCCATGGTCATTTAGTTCAATTAGATCAATTCACAACTCTCTTTCATCACTTGTTACACAAACCTTGTCACTTAGATACATTTACACATTTGAGTTTGTTACCTTTCTTTCATACCAACATACTCAAGCATGTAACAAACCTTGCACATGATAGAGTAATCGCATAGAAATCACCTTTCACAATTTCAATTATCACGATAGTCGACTAAGAAAATCAGAGAATGAAATCTCATACCTCAACACAACCGCACAATCAATTCAAATATACTCAGCATGAAGCTCATACCGAATGTTTGGACACCAACGAAGTGACTCTAAGGAGATTAAAGTTAGCCATACATATCTCGAGTTGTCCCCTTTTAATTTCTATCATAATTCACCGGACCATCTAGCACCGTCACTCTATTTCACAGTGGGACATATCTCACTTAGAATTAGGAATCTTGTACTCAATTGAGCATTTTATCAAACACTTTGACCCCTTAAGCTACTAACCCTCTTTTGAGAATAATTATCGAAACTTGTTTTTCCCTTTACTAGATTATGGAGTTTAACTCACATGCATGCAAGATTCCAACTTCTTATTTTCAAGAACTAGCCTATGTGTGTTTTATTCGTACCCAAAATCTGAGAAATTGGGGAAATAGGGTGAAGACTTAACTCTTTGAGTGAAGAAGATGACAATAACTCGATAATTTCCTGGCTTGAGTGATTTTAGAAAATCAAATTGGATGATGTTGAAACCTTCTCTCTGAAGAACTCTCTTTTTCTCTCTCTATTTTGGTCAGAAAATCGTTAAAAATGAAGGGATGGGGTGATTTATAAAACAGGGGGTCGTGTTTTAAATTTAGAAAATAGGAGCCCCCACACAGAGATGCGGTCAGGAATGCGATCGGATTCCTGCTATGCGGTCTGCATTCCTGTCGCATAGTTGGCCTTCAAATGGGCCAAAATGGGAACCACACTGCCCAGGTATGCGACCACTATGCGGTCCGCATACCTAGTATGCAATCGCATAGTGCGTCGCATAACTTCCCTCGCAAAAACCATGGGGCAAGAATGTGACAACTATGTGGTCCGCATACCCAGAATGCGATCACATTCTGGGGCGCGTAGTTGTTCTCAATTTGGACAGCAACCTGTCCAGGTATGCGACCACTATGCGGTCCGCATACCTGTTATGCGATCGCATAGTGCGTCGCATAACGCGCAATTACTGGAAAATTTAATCTTTCAAGTTTTGGGATACTTTTTACTGAAAACAAAACCGTTTTAAGAATTTCTACGGTTATAACAGCACAGGGACCTATTCGGGCATTATTTTAGACATAGAAATTTTACGGGTCTTTACCTGAAGGATTCAAGAAATATATGAACGAATACATAGATGTTTCTGCCATTCCGAAGCTAGTAGATTTGTATCCTATATTAATGGGACGGGACTTCCAAGGAACATATAAGAAGATCATATGTATTTTTCATAAAATTTCTGTTGTTTGGGAAGGCATTGTTCAGGACAAAAAATCAAATAGAGACAGCCAATTACCTTCTTTAGGAGGTGCTAAAGATTTTACAGATGTTTTGCTTAAAAATGGTTACACTGATATATAGATCAATGCATTGCTTGTGGTACGTTCGATATCTTTCCTCTTGACCTGTTTCATGTATATGTGCTTATTATACTTCACAAAGCATCATATATATATATTAAGAACTTACGGAATATTTTCTTTCAGGAACTATTTGGAGCTGGTACAGGAACTTCAGTCTGATACAAGTGAATGGATGCTTGCAGAAATCCTTAGAAATCGACAAGTCTTACAAAAGGTCCAGGATGAAATCACAAAAGTATTAGGAGCTAAGGGCTTTGTAAAGGAATCTGACTTACCCAACTTACCATACTTGGACGCTTGTTTTAAGGAGACACTAAGGTTGCATCATCCTGGACCACTGCTACTTCCTCACCGTGCCGTGCAAGCGTGTGAAGTCATGGGTTACAGAATTCCCAAAGACACCCAAACGTTGGTTAATACGTGGGCAGTGGCAAGGGATCCTAAATTTTGGGACGATCCTTTGAGCTTCGATCCTGAAAGATTTATCAATTCAAAGGTGAACTGCATGGGCCAACATTTTGAGTATATCCCTTTTAGTTCTGGAAGGAGAATATGTCCTGGACAGCCTTTAGCTTCCAGGTTTGTTCCCTTTGTTGTTGCTTCTTTGATCCATAAGTTCGATTGGTCTCTCCCAAATGACATGGATCTGGCTCAGATTAACATGGAGGAGATTGTGATTATCACTGTGCTTAAGAAAGAGCCACTTCTTGTCATTCCTAAATTGCGGAAATGTGATGAAGAATGACGAA
>ML327843.1:0-23053 GCA_005239505.1 Nicotiana paniculata
TCAGGGGTGTGGGGTTCGGAACCGTTGGATCAAAATGATCCAACGACTGGGGTTTAATGGGGCAAAACGGTGTCGTTTGGTTTTTATGGGGGGGCAGGCCGGGTTAAAGGTTTGGGCTGGGTTGTTTGAGTGTTAGGAAAAAAGGGTTTGGGCCTGGGCAGCTCTGGCCAGGTTTGATTTTAATTCCTTTCTTATTTATCTAAAATCAATTAGTTAAATTCAATTCTAATTTAAACTAAGGAATGTAGTAATTAACTTAATCCTTATTTATTTACAGATTAATCAAGAATGACACGACCAATTCTATATTCCTAATTCAACCCGTGTTTTATCGAATAAAAGATGATTNGACAATGCAGAATTTCAATGATTTTTGAAAGATGAATTACAGATAATTCACAATTAATTACTGAAGAATCAATCAATATTCATAAAATCAATTGATTTATTGGGATTTTTATAGGACGATACGGCGAGTAAAAATCACATGCTCACATTGGGTTGGAAAGAAAATTCTCATTTCAAAAGTCTTAAGTTGGAGAAATGGGCTAAGATTGGAATTTTGAGTAAACGACCTCAGAATCAGTATTTGAGGGTTCCTGCAGCTTCGTATGATGATTTCGGACTTGGGCGTATGTCCGGATCGGGTTTTGGATAACCCGGGGGGAGTTTCGATGCATATTGTGGAAGTCAACATTTTTGAAGAAATTTCCTAAGTTTGTCTTGAAGTGAATTTCAGTGATGTAGATATCTGTTTGGAATTTCGAGTTTGGTAATAGATCCGTATGGTGATTCTAGAGTTGGGAGCACGATCGGAAGTGAATTTGGATGTCGGTAGGTCATTTTGAAGTCATTTGGCTAAAGATAGAAATTTGAAGGTTTTGAGAAATCCGACCAGAAGTGGAAGTTTTGATATCTAGTCGGAATGTGATTCTGGAAGTTGGAGCAGGTCCGTAATGTTGAATATGACTTGTGCGCAGAATTTGAGGTCAATCGGACGTGAATTGATAGGTTTAGGCATTAGATGTAGAAGTTAGAAATTCTAAGTTCATAAAGTTGGGATTTGAGTGCGATTCGTGGTTTCGATGTTGTTTGATGTGATTTGAGGCCAGCAAGTCCGTATTATATTTTGGAATAGGTTGGTATGATTAATCGGGGTCCCGGGGGCCTCGGGGGCCTCGGGTGGATTCCGGGTGGTTAACAGATCAATATTTGAGGTTGAAAAAGGCTGGTTTTGCTGTCATCTGGTGTGATCCGCACCTGCGAGGATATGTCCGCAGGTGCGGCTAAGGGCACCGTAGGTGCGATTTTGGGCTGGAGCCAAGAGGCCGCATGTGCGGAAGATTTGGGCGCACCTGCGGAAGCGCCGATGCGATAAGGTGGCCGCAGGTACGAAAAATGGGTCTGGGCAGATTGTTTTTTAAGCGAGAATTTGGTCATTTCTTCATCCATTTTCATATGCCATGGGCGATTTGGAGGAGCTTCGAGGAGAGGATTTCGCTAAGGACCGCAAGGTAAGTAATTTCTTCACGTTTTTGAATTTAATATAAGATTATTACATAGATTTGGTGGGGGAAAATGATTGGAAATTTGGAGAAATCTTAAGGAAACCTAGAAAATGTAAATTTGGAATTTTTCCATGAAGTCGAGCATGAAAATTAGAGTAAATTGTATATTTGAGTTAGTAACGCTATGGGTAGGGGATATATTCGAGAAATTTCGGATTCCGGGCATGTGGACCCGAGGGCATTTAGTCATTTCACTGAGCGGAGTTGGGAAAGTATATGATTTGGAATTGTTGCAAATATTACAGTATATTTTCATTGGTTTTTTGTTGTTTGGATAGTTTCAGAGCGTTGTGCAACGTTTGGAGTCATTGGAAGGGCTTAGAGGCCGGTTAAGGAATTTTGGAACAAGGTAAGTCTCCTTTCTAAATTTGTGAGGGGGATCGTCCCCCTAGGTGAATTAATTAAGTATATGCTATTATCTTCGGGGGCTACATACGCACGAGGTGACGGGAGTCCGTGCGTAGCTACTATTATGCCATGTCCGGGTAGTCTAGGACCCACTAGCATGTCTTACGTGTTGTACCTATAACCCTGCCTGTAATATTAAACAGCTACTATAATCGAAATTGTAATTGAATATCTGAAGAAGACTAGAGTTCATTATTTTAATCATCTAAAAGAGAATTTATTTCCTCTGTGGATAATTGCACATAGGGTTATATTATGGAATATCATTAAACTTGGCAAATGAGTTTCAAAACAAAGAGTTAAAAACTATATTTCATGTTCCTTTAAAAAGGATTTTTACCACTTTCCTGAGAAAAGCTGCTTTCTTGATAAAATACAGATTTATTATGTGGATATGTGTAATTTTGGGTGCCTGAGTCGCATGTAGGATTCGCGAGCAGGATGACCCTGTATTGGTGTGTATTCATATGAGCACCTGAGTCACAAGTATGATTCGCGAGCAGGCTAGCCTTATTATTTTTAACTGCGTTGCATGATTGATTCGCGAGCGGGGCAGATAGATGCATCTATGGTTCGGGCCGTTCGACCCTCGGCAGTGCACAATTTATGTTTATGTTGGTTCGGGCCGTACGACCCGCGGCATTGCTTGCGCATGATATTTACTGCGTAGTTGCTATAATATTTCCTGATTACTGGCCTGAAATATTAAGTTGCCAATTGAAATGACAGAGATTTAAAGTTATTAAAAATATATTTGGAAGAAGTTGTTCCTTCCCGTCGATAAATTATATTTGATTAAATCACCATGTTGATTAATTGTTATTAATATGACGAAGATATAAAGTGTTAAACGTGAACGAAGTCGAAAATGTTATTATTCCTGATTTTAATGGATTGCCTATGATAATCATGCTTAGTGTCATACTTAAATATTCTAAATTGACCTTGTACTTTCATAGCAACGTGGAGGATTCGGAGACTTAGGCGAGATGCATCATCCGGAGACTATCTGCAGCTGACAGAGTCTCCTTCAGACTGTATTTATTCATTTTTTTTAAATTTCCTTGTCCAATTGTGTTTTGGACAGGCTTTGTAATGAATGTATAAATTATTAGAAATTGCACATGTACTTGTAACACTTAGTTCTGGGACATGTATTGGGATATAATTGTTTAAGTGAAATCTTACATCACTGTTTTTAAATAACAGAATTTTATTTGCTGTCGTATTTAATTTATGAAAATTTATTTATTTGATTATGAAATGCAAGAAAAGGTAATGGTTTCGAAAATGCTAAAACATAATGTATTTCAACTAATTAAGGATTTGGCTTGCCTGATAGTGGTGTCCGGCGCCATCACGACCTATGAATTTTGGGTCGTGACATATAGCAACGTAACTAGATTCAACAAGATATTAATACAAAATTTCTTAGCATAATAGCAACAAAATTTTTGCGATTCTAAGGGAGTATGATGCAATATTTCTCAAGAGAATCGGCTCAGGTATGTTAAGGCTATCCTTTCTTTCTTTTGGCATGATTAAAGCAACGATACATATGCGAAATGCTATTCCATAAGTGGTTCTACTCTTAGAAGTTAAGGATGTCTAAGTTATTCATTCATGTAAAATGATATTCAAGCATGTCTAAGTATGTTCCTAAGTCTCTACTGAGGTATTTGATAAAGATGTTAATGTTTATAATATAATGATACATGCATCTTCATGCATTTACCATCGTGCTACGGTCGGTTGGGCAGTCATGCATCTTTATTTACCACCGTGCTAAGGCCGGTTGGGCAATCATGCATATTCATTTACCACCATGCTATGGCCGGTCAGGCAGCCATGCATTTACCACCAGGTTACGGCCGGTCGGGAAGTTACCACTGGTTGGGCAGTTATATATCATTATTTACCATCTGTTGGGCAGTTATGCATTTACCACCGAGCTACGGCTGGTCGGGCAGTTACAACTGATCAGTTGGGCAGTCGTGCTTCGATGTGGATAATAGTCTCAAAGAAAAGTATTATATATATATATATATAAGCATAATAAGTATGAATATACGGTGGCACTTCAGAGATTCATGTTGATTCTTGTATGTCTTTAATTAAGGTTGACTTATTATTATGTTTCTGTTCCGCCTTACATACTCGGTACATTATTCGTACTGACGTCCTTTTGTTAAGGACGCTGCATTCATGCCTGCAGGTATAGAAAATTAGTTTGACGAGCCCTTATAGTAGACGAGGTCAGCATTCATCGAAGGATCGATGAGACTCCACCTCATTCGGAGTGCAGCCGAGTCTATGAGCCATCGTGTCAGAGTTTTGCCACAGTTTTATGGGTAGGCTGGTGCTCTATCCTGTTTGATGTCTAATACTCTTAGAGGCTTTGTAGACAGAGGTTCATTTTGTACAGTATGTCAGAGGCCTTGACGGCCCATATGTATTCATGTTTAAGAAAGATGGTTCATTGATACAGTGTTTGCCCACTTATAGTTATGCATTAGGAGTTGTGGCCATGTTGGACCATGATAGTTACAAAGAAAAAAAAAGAGTTACAGAGTGGTTCGCTCGGGTCAGTACAGCTCTGAGTGCCAGCCACTCCTCCCTAGGTTTGGGGAATGACAAAGTGATATCAGAGCGGGCCGGGTCCTAGGAATCTACAAAGCCGTTCTTAGTAGCGTATCCCTATGGGTTTGTAGCGTGCCACATTTATAATTGAGAGGCTATATGACATTTAGGAAATTTTACCCTTCTTTTGTTTGTAGATCGTGCCATAGAGCCGAGTCGTAAGAATTCAGTATGAAGATTTCGTCATATTTTGTATGCACCAAAGGTACATGTATCACAATAGAGCTTTAAGGCGTAATTTCCACCTATGTGGAAGGAAGGTTATGCATTAAATAGAAGATATGATGCGAGATTGAAAAGTAAGTAAGGTAAAGGTGAAGAAGCTATGAGATACTCAATTACAAAAGGTTGTGAATCGTCGAGACTTCAGATATAGTTTGGGTTTTGTAATGACCCAGCCAGCCGTTTGAGAGTTAGAGCCACGATCCCCTAATAACTGCTCTCCCCACATTTGTTTTTGCTTTTGGGACTTGCCGGAGTGATTAGCTATGAAATTCGGAGAGTTTTGGGACACTTAGTCCCTAATTTTGAGTTAAGCTTTAGAAATCAGACCGTGGTTGGAACTGTGTGAAGACGGATCCGGAATGGAATTCCGTCAACTCCGTTAACTCAGTTGAGTGATTTTGGGGTTAGGAACGCGTCCAGAATGTGTTTTCGAGGTCTGTAGTGGATTTAGGCTTGAATTGGCGAAAGTTGGAATTTCGGCGATTTCGGCCGATAGGTGAAATTTTGATATCGGACTCGGAATGGAATTCCGGGAGTGCCTGTAGGTTCGTGGTGTCATTTTTGACCTGTGTGTCAAATTTGAGGTCAATCGGACTAGGTTTGACGTGTTTCGGCATCATTGTGGATTTCGAAAATTTGCTAAGTTCTTAGGCTTGAATTTATGTTTAATTATTATTTTTGGTGTTATGTGATGTGGTTTGAATGCTCGACTAAGTTCGAATAAGGTTGTAGGACTGGTTGGTGGTTTTGGTTGAGGTCTCGGGGGCCTCGGATGGGTTTCAGATGCTCAAACGGGAAGATTTTTGACTTAAGACTATAGCTGAAGTTGCTGGTTCTGGGGTCTCGCACCTGCGGAAGGGGAGCCACAGGTGCGATAAGGGGTTGCGCAGGTGTAGATTTTCCCAAGGCCGGCTGGGTCAACAGGTGCGGCTAGGAGACCGCAAGTGCGGGACCGCAGATGCGTCCCAGGTACCGTAGGTGCGGCCCCAACCCAATTAATGAGTTTTCGCACCTGCGATGCATTTTTTGTAGGTGCGGGACCACAGATGCGGTCCAATTGGCCGCAAAAGCGAAAATCGATGGGCAGAAATTCGAGGGTTTGGATTTCATAATTTCTAAAATTAATTGGAGCTCGGGATTTGCCGATTTTGTGAGGGTTTTGAAGAGGAGATCAATAAATAATGATTCTTAATCCTATTTCCCTTGAATTTCATCAACCTATAGTGAATTCTTCAACCTAATTAGGGAGAAATTGTGGGAAAATGTTTGAAAATGAGAGAAAGGTCCCCCAATTAAGAATCCGAGTTTTGAGTGAGAATTCGACGTAGGATTTTGATGATTTTTGGTTGAGTGTACTCGTGAGTGAATGGGTGTTCGGAAATTTTGACTTTCACCCGATTCCGAGTCGTGGTCCTGGGAGAATTTTTGGGGAATTTCCCTAATTTCGCGCTTTAGATTCAAATTTAGTTGTTAAACTAGTTGCTTGTAGTGATATTCACATTATGAAACTTATTTGAATAGATTCGGGCCATTCAGAGTTCGGTACTCGTGGCAAGAACGTGATTCCGGGTTGAATTGAGCAGTAGGTAAGTGGCTTGCCTAACCTTGTGTTGGGGACTTCCCCCTTAGTGTATTTGATGCTAATTGTTGTGTGGGCATCGAGTACGTGAGGTGACGAGTACGTACACGGGCCGTTATTTCAAAAATCTTATTTTTCCCTTACTAAAACATAAACTATTTTTCTCTTCTATGAACTTGTTCTCATATGATATATTGTTTAGTTTAGATTAGGACAGTATGCTTGCGTGCTTAATTGCCTACTTGATTTTCTGCGCGCCATGTTTAGTTAAGCCCCTAATTTCCTTATCTGTGATTAGTATAAGCTGTGTAAATTCGATGTTATGCTTGTCATTCATCCTGCATAGCATATTTACTTTGGGACTACAGACATATTCCGGGAGATCCTGCTGTACTGCATATTTATTTTGGGACTACAGACATATTCCGGGAGATCCCCCTGTACTGCATAATCATTTGGAACTACGGGACGGTATCCCGGGAGATTTCACTTTGTGATATATATATATATTGTGTTGAGGCGATGACTCGTTTTACTGTAGAACTTATATTATTTTTTTCTTAAACTGTTTACTGTATACATTACCTATCTTTGTACTGTTTTAAATTGATTTATATAGAAATCCAGTAGAGCCTTTACCTGACCTCGTCACTACTTGACTCGGGTTAGGCTTGGACTTACTGGGTACCAAATGTGGTGTACTCATGCCCTTTCCTGCACATATTTTTTGTGTAAAGATCCAGACACGAGCTATCAGCCTCGTGGTTAGTCGCTGCTGCTGATTCTAGGAGACTGCAAGGTATTTCTGCCGCGTCTGCAGAATCCTCTGAGTCTCCTTCCACTCTATCTTGTAGAGATGTTCTTATGTACTTTCCAGTTTTTTAGAGCTATAGTAGTGTTAGAAGCTTGTGGCTGTCTGTGACATTCCGGGTTTTGGGAAGTTATATTTTTGTATGAGCCAAGCGGCCAGTACGTTATTTATGTCATTGCCCTTATCCCCCTTTTATTGCCTGTGTTTCATTTCAATTTCCCCCCTTTATAGTAGGCTTACCTATTCGTAGAGACTAGGTGCCGCCACGACACCTTCAGAGAGTAAATCGGGTCGTGACAGGTTTTAGTTTTGTTTACAGAAGAGACCCTAGTGAAAATTTTGTAAATCTCTAAGAGTTAACATTCGAGGACGAATGTTTCTAAAAGAGGGAAGGATGTTACATCCCGTACTTTAACATTAGGATGGGTCATAGTAATCCATATGAGCTTGAAGGGGTTAAGACCATTCATGAGGTTATAGAGGATTTGTGACTAGTTATTGTAAGACCCCGTAAGTTTAACAATATTGATACCGTTATATACATTTGATATGATATTTTGAGTGGAACATTTTTGAAAAAAGTTTGAAAAATGTGATTTTATATAGTTTTTATTAATATTACTATTTTCGAATATGCTTTAGATTATACACATAATATGAGAAGTTTTATGAGATTTCTTTATTGTAAAGATAGAAATTATTTTCTCACAAGAAAAGAAGGTTATCTTTTTACCATTTTAAGAATTAAGCGTACAAAATTTATACTCTTTATATGAGATTAGAAAAATTAGAAGTTGAAAAAATATATGCATTTTTACATGGACGTTATAATGAAATAATAGTGTATGCATTGATTTTATATGGTACCATACTTTATCAATATTTTAATACTTTAATAGTAGTACTTTGGGACGAGGACAAGACTATTTTCGAGGTTATAAGTATTTATGATATTTATAACAAGTGATAGGTAAAGTCGTGAAGGTGATAGGGTAAACGAGTTGAAGAAAATGAGGTTTGTCGAAGTTTGACATTTGGAGATAAAATACGGTCCAAGCTATAATGCCCGGTATTTATGGACTAGTAATATACGACATGACTATGCTAGTAAGATGTATAAAGTGTGAATAGTATTTTAAGTAATTTGAGATAATTCTTAATTATGTGGGTAATTGGTTAGTTATTGGTTAATGGGAGATTAACTAGTTAATTAAGAATGGTGGGTGATTAATTAAGGCTTTTGGATAAAGCCAAAAACGTGGCAGCACGTGTGAAGCTTTAATTAAGCCTAAGGTGACTAACCATGTTGTGAGGCTAGGTGACACCTTTAGAAGGAATCTTGGCTAAAGCCATAAAAGACTCAAATTCACAAAGAAATAGAAAAAGGGTAACGTTTAGCTTCAACAAAGTCATGATGACTTCTCTAATTCAACAAAGTCATGAAAGACTTCTCCGATTCAACAAAGTCATATGAAATTTTTATAAAATTCACGAAAGAGAGATATATTCATAGCAAAGTAACTAGGTTCAGCAAGAGATTCATATGAAACTTCTTAGCATAATAGCAAAGGGTTTTTTGCGATTCTAGGGAGTAGGGTGCAATCTTTCTCAAGAGAATCGACTCAGGTATGTTAAGGCTATCCCTTCTTTCTTTTGGCATGATACAAGCAACGATACATAAACGAAATGCTATTCCATAAGTGATTCTACTATTAGCAGTTAAGGATGTCTCTGTTATTCATTCATGTAAAATGATATTCAAGCATGTCTAAGTATGTTCCTAAGTTTTTATTGAGGTATTTGATAAAGATGTTAATGTTTATAATATAGTGAGACATGCATCTTCATGTATTTACCACCATGCTACGGCCGGTTGAGCGGTCATGCATCTTCATTTACCACCGTGCTAAGGCCGGTTGGGCAGTCGTACATATTCATTTACCATCGTGCTATAGCTGGTCGGGAGTCATGCATTTACCACCGGGATATGGCCGGTCGGGCAGTAACCACCAGTTGGGAAGTTATGTATCATTATTTACTATCTGTTGGGCAGTTATGCATTTACCATCGAGCTACGGCCGGTCGGGCAGTTACCACTAATCAGTTTGACAGTCGCGCTTCGATATGGATAATAGTCTCAAAGAAAAGTATTATATATATATATAATAAGTATGCATATACGGTGGCACTTCAGAGATTCAGGTTGATTCATGTATGTATTTAATTAATGTTGACTTATTATTATGTTTCAGTTTCGCCTTACATACTCGGTACATTATTCGTACTAACGTCCTTTTGTTGGGGACGTTGCATTCGTGACTTCAGGTATAGACAATTAGTTTGACGAGCCCTCATAGTAGACGAGGTCAGCTTTCAGTGTTTAGCGTTCAATGAAGGATCAGTAAGACTCCACCTTATTCGAAGTGCAGCCGAGTCTATGAGTCATTGTGTCAGAGTTTTGCTACAGTCTTATGGGTAGGCCAGTGCCCTGTCCTGTTTGATGTCTAATACTACTAAAGGATTTATATACAGAGGTTCATTTTGTACAGTATGTCAAAGGTCTTGACGACCCATATGTATTCATGTTTAAGAAAGGTGGTTCATTGATACAGTGTTTGCCCACTTATAATTATGCATTACGAGTTGTTGCCATGTTGGCCCATGATAGTTACAAGAAAAAAAAATGAGTTACATAGTGGTTCGTTCGGGCCAGTATGGCTCCGGATTCCAGCCACGCCTCCCTAGGTTTGTGACGTGATACCTACGACCCTCTAAATCCAAATTCGGACGCATGCCTAAGTCCATAACCACCATACGAAGCTATTAGAATCATCAAAATGCCATTTCGTAGTCGTTTACACAAAAGTCAAACTCTGATCAACTCTTACCATTTAAGCCCACCCGAAGGATTCATTCTCATTACCGCATATTGACCAGCTCATCGATGCCACAGGCGGGACACGAGTTGCTGAGCTTCCTAGATGCATACTCATGCTAAAACTAGATATTTATGGATGAGGACGACCTGGATAAGAGTACGTTCATCACTCATAGGAAGAGGTACTACTATAGGATCATGTCATGGGTTAAAGAATGTAGGGGCCACATACCAAATACTGGTCACAAAAATATTCAAAAACCAGCTTGGCAAGAACCATGGAAGTTTACATTGTCGGCATGTTAGTCAAATTTTTGAGGGTTGAGGATCACATCGACCATCTAATGGAATCATTCAAAATATTAAGGAAGTACAGGATGAAACTGAACCCCGAGAAATGCGCGTTTGGTTTTACTTCGAGCAAATTTCTAGGTTTCCTGGTATCATAATGCGGAATCGAGGTCAACCCATATCAAATTAAGGACATCGACAAAATATCATACCACCTAACTACCATAAACTGTGATGACCCAAAGGGCCATTTTACGAATTTAGACTCCATTCTAGGCTTATTAGCCATAAAAGACTAATTTTAATTACCTCAATTTGCGTGTATAGTCCGGGCATGAAACCAGAAAGCTTTTATGTGAAAATATGAGAAATAATAATTTCTAGAGTTAAAATTTAGTTTTAGTTGACTTTGGTAAATATTTTGAGTAAACGAACCAGGATCTATGTTTCGACAATCTCGGGAGGTCCGCAGTAAAATATGGGACTTGGGCGTATGACCGGAATTTAATTCCGAGGTCCCTAGCCTTAGAAAATAATTTTTGAAGAAAATTATTTTGCTGGTTATTACAAAAAATAAAGAAACAAAATAATATGTGAAATTGTTGGTATCGGGTTCGCACTTTGGTTCCGGAGCCCAGAACAAGTTTGTAATGATATTTAAGTCCTATCTGTGAAATTTAATGAGAATCGGAGTTGGTTTGACGTGATTCGCACGTACGGTTGAAAAGTTAGAAATTTGAGGGTTCTTGAGGAAATTTTGAGTTTTAAGGTTAAATTTGTAGTTTTTGATGTTATTTTGATGATTAGATTGCACGAGAAAGTGCATATGATATTTTTAGACTTGCGTGCATGTTTAGTTTGGAGCCTCGAGGGCTCGCAGGAGTTTCGGGTAGGCTACAAAGTATTTAGACTTAGAAAAATTTCATCACAGCTGATATCTGGTGTGGTAGGCCTCTGATCTCGCATTTACGAGATCAGACTTCGCATTTGCTAAGTCCTGGGCCAGCCCCAGATCTCGCAAATGTGAGATTTCTGGTCGCAAATGCGAGAACTCGATATGTCGCAAATGCGACAAATTCATTGCATTTGCGATGACTGCCTAAATTCGAAGGGTTCGCAAATGCGAGATCCGCAACCAGTTAAATCAGATTTTAGATGGGGTTTTCACTTCTTTTTTAATTCTCTCAAACCCTAAACCTCCATAGGCGTTTAAAGACCCAAACTTCTCCAAATCATTGGTAAGTGATCTGTAAGTAATTCCTTTCATTCCTTAACAACTTTAACAAGATTTCAACAAAAAAATTAGAGTTTTCATGGTAAAAATTGGGGTTTTGGGGTAGAACTAAGGAATTTCCAAAATTTGGGGATTTAGACTTCGAATTGAGGTCGGGTTCCAAAACCAATTGTATATCCAGGCTCGGGGGAAATTGGGTAAACGGGTTTTGGTTCGAACCTTGAGTTTAGACCAAGTGGGCCTGGGGTCGATTTTGTATTTTGATAAGAAAACATAGGGAAAACATAGGAAAACCATAGTATTTCATTAAAGTTGATTCCTTTACGCAGTAATTGATGATATTGAACCAATTGTGATTAGATTCGAGCGGGTTAGAGGAAAATTCTAAAGGAAAGGCCGTGCTAGAGCAGTGATTGCTTGTGAGATTGAGGTAATTGCTTGGATTAACCTTGACTTGAGGGAATAGGAATCCCCAACTTAAATACTATGTGAATTTTCATGTGTGTGGTGTATAGGTGAGATGATGAGTATCTATGCACCACCAAATTATTTGTTGAACACGATCCCTTCCTTATTTCCACTTTATTTGATTCCTGACTTAGTTATTTCATGATCATTGATGTCTCCATGTCTAATTATATTCGTCGACTTGTTGTTAAGTATTGTTCCAAGTATTTTGGGAAGCGTTGGTTGTTCCCTTGTTTTCATTGCGATACATAAATATTGAATTGGATGACACTGTTTTACGATACATATATATTCCGGTTGGTTTCATTGTGAAATGATAATTGATGAAGTTCATGAGTTGTACAACTTTCTGTTTACGATTGTTAAGATAAATATATTGTGAAAGGTTTCGACCTGAATTGTGAAAAGTTTTATAAATAAAGTGATGTGATTTTCTAGTGGGATCGGGTTGCACACCGCAACAAGGAGTGATAAGGGTAGACATGTGGGATCAGGTTGCACGCTGCAACAGGAAAAATAAGGGTGACATAAATATATATATAGGGAAGAACAATACGGGTGGACATGTGGGAGCGGGTTGCGCGCCACAACAAGGAGCAATAAGGGAGAATATTTATGTTTTACTGATTTTCAAAAATAAAGATTTGGAAAACTCCCTGTTTTATTTAAAAGGTTTTCATACTCTGATTTTATTGTGATTTAAATTGAAACTTGGAAATTTTGAGAAGGTTTGATCATAGCTGATATCTGGAAAAGTTATCCGAGTTGTTTTTATTTACTGTTGCAAGTTACTGGTTATTTAGTTTATTATTATTTCCTTCTTGCTGTATTATATATTGTTTACAGGATATTTTATAAAATGCCCTGCCGTAGCCTCGTCACTACTTCGTCGAAGTTAGGTTTGGCACTTACTCAGTACATGGGGTCAATTGTACTAATACTGCACTCTGCACTTCTTGTGTATATCTAGGTACTGGCCAGTGTTAAGTTCGAGACATAGCTGTGCATTTTCCCGGAGATAAGAGGTAGATCTGCTGGCGTTCGCAGACTCCTGGAGTCTTCTCTACACTATTTAGTTGCTGTTTTATTTCATTCAAAATAGAGATATTTTTCTTTCAGCCAAATACTTGTAGTATTCATTAGTAGTTCATGAATTGTGACACCATAACCTGGTTAGATATATAGTTGGTAATAGTTCGTGGTTCGTTTCATTTTATCTAATATTATTCATGAAGTCATTTATTGGAAAGCATTAGATTTATTTGTTCTATTTTAAGATTTTCTATTGTGTTAAGTAAACTTTTAAAGGAAATGGTTAGTAAATTTCTAACATCGGCTTGCCTAGCAAGTATTGTGTTAGGCGCCATCATGATCCCGCAGGTTGGGAATTTGGGTCATGACAAGTTGGTATCAGATCACTAGGTTGCCTAGGTCTCACAATTCACGAACAAGCTTAATAGAGTCTGAAGGATCGGTACGGAGACGTCTGTACTTATCTTTCAGAGGCTATGAAGTTAGGAACAAACTCATTTTTATGTCTATTCTGTCGTGCCGTTCTTGTTATCTCAAATACTGATAGAACTCTTCTATTCTATCGCAAATGGTAAGAACATGTGCTTCTTCTTTCGCTGACCAACAGTCAGGTCCTCCAGCCGCATCTCCTACTAGGGGCAGAGGCCGAGGCCATGTCAAAGGCCGAGGTAGGGACAGGACTCAGCCCATTGCTCAGACAGCAGCCCCAGCTGCGGAGCCCTAGATAGAGATTAATGAGGGGGTTCCAGCTCAGACCGTTCCAGCGGGACCAACTCAAGTCCCAGAGGGGTTTATTGCTACCCCGATGTTTTAGGATGCTTTGATCCGATTAGTGGGCCTTATGGAGAGCGTAGCCCAGACAAGCGCACTCCCCGTGGCAGCAACTGTAACTCAGGCTGGAGGAGGGGTCCAGACTCCTGTTCCCACACTCCTGATCAGACTACTCCTCAAGTTCAGACCCCGACAGCCAATCCAGTTGGGGTAGTTCATCCTGTTGCTACAACACCGCTTGTTGAGGGGACAACTATGTCCTCCGATGCTTTATGAAGATTGGACAGGTTTATCAAGCCACTTCAGAGGATCCTCAGGAGTATCTTGACAGCTATCATGGGGCTCTTCGTAATATGGGTATTTTGGAGACCAATGGGGTCGACTTCGTCGCATTTCAGATGACTGGTTCCGCCAAGAAATGGTGGAGGGATTATTTGTTGACTAGACCAGCTGGGTTTCCTGCCTTGACTTGGGATCAGTTTTCTCACCTCTTTTTGGAGAAATTTTTGCCTATTACTATGAGAGAAGAGAAGCGTCATCCGTTTAAGCGTCTTCAGCAGAGTGTCATGATAGTTACCCAGTATGAGAATCGTTTTGTGGATTTGGCTCGACATGCTTTTCTTTTGTTGCCCACAGAGAGGGAGAGGGCCAGGAGATTTATTGAGAGCCTTGCTCAGCCCATTAGGTTGCAGATGGCCAAGGAGATAGGGACTGGGATTTCATTTTAGGATGCGGCCAATGTGACCAGGAGAGTTGAGATGGTTCTCGGGATGCTATTATGGTAGATTGTGTGTATGTTCGTCTGTAGTCGTTATTGAGGGTCTTGAAACTAGTGTAGACCTTTTTCTTCTTGACATGGTCGATTTCGATGTCATATTGGGCATGGATTGGTTTTCACCTTATTATGCCATCTTGGACTGTCACGCCAAGACAATTACTTTAGCTTTGCCAGGGTTGCCTCGATTGGAGTTGAAAAGGACTCCTGGTCATTCTCTCAGCAGAGTGATTTCTTATGCCAAGGCTCGTCGCATGGTTGAGAAGGGATGTTTGGCTTATTTGGCTCATATTCGCGATTCTAATGCTGAAGTTTCTTCAATAGAGTCAGTTCCTATTGTTCGTGAGTTTCCTGAGGTATTTCCTGCAGACCTGCCGGGGATGCCACCCGACAGGTATATTGATTTTTGCATTGATGTGGCTCCGGGCACTCAGCCCATTTCTATTCCTCCATACTGGATGGGCCCACCAGAACTGAAAGAATTGAAAGAACAGTTGCAAGACCTGCTTGATAATGGTTTCATCAAGCCTAGTGTCTCGCCCTGGGGTGCGCTGATTTTGTTCGTAAAGAAGAAGTATGGATCGATGAGGATGTGTATAGACAACCGGCAGTTGAATAAAGTTACTATCAAGAATAAATATCCATTACCGAGGATTGATATTTATTTGACCAGCTTCAGGGTGCTAGGGTGTTTTTGAAAATTGACTTGCAGTCGGGCTACCATCAGTTGAAAATTAGGGCATCCGATGTCCCTAAGATAGCCTTTTGGACGAGGTATGGGCACTACGAATTTCTGGTGATGTCCTTTGGCCTGACTAATGCCCCAACAACATTTATGGACTTGATGAATCAGGTTTTCAAGCCTTATCTAGATGCCTTCGTAATTGTGTTCATTGATGATATTCTTATATACTCCCGCAGTCGGGAGGAGCACGAGCAGCACCTCCGAGTAGCGCTTCAAACTTTGAGGGATAGTCAGTTGTACACAAAATTCTCAAAGTGTGAGTTATGATTAGATTCATTATATTTCTTGGGCCATATCGTATCAGCAGAGAGTATTCAGGTGGATCCTAAGAAGGTAGAGGCAGTCAAGAACTGGCCTAGACCCACTTCAACCACGGAAATCAGAAGCTTCTTGGGTTTGGCTGGTTACTGCCGTCGTTTTGTGGAGGGGTTCTCATCTATAGCAGCCCCGATAACGAGATTGACTCAGAAAGGTGCCCCATTCAAATGGTCGGACGAGTGTGAGGCGAGCTTTCAGAATCTCAAGACCGTCTTGACTTCATCACCAGTGTTGGTGTTACCATCAGGTTCAGGATCTTTCACGGTGTACTGTGATGCTTACCGTGTTGGGTTGGGAGCGGTATTAATGCAGGAGGGCAAGGTGATAGCATATGCATCTCGGCAGTTAAAGATTCATGAGAAGAATTATGCTGTCCATGACTTAGAGTTGGCCGCCATTGTTCACACGTTGAAGATTTGGAGTCATTATCTTTATGGTGTACCGTGTGAGGTTTACACGGATCATCGTATCCTTCAGTATTTGTTCAAGCAAAAGGATCTTAATTTGAGACAGAGGAGATGGTTAGAGTTATTGAAAGACTATGACATCACTATATTATATCATCCGAGAAAGGCCAATGTGGTGGCCGATGCATTAATTAGAAAGGCAATAAGTATGGGCAGCCTTGCATGTATTCCAATTGGTGAGAGGCCATTAGCTTCATACATTCAAACTTTGGTTAATTAGTTTGTGAGGTTGGATATTTCACCTAGCCATGTTTTAGCGTGTTTAGTCGTTCGATCTTCCTTATTTGAGCGTATTAGAGATCGGTAGGATGATGACCCGCATTTGATGGTCCTTAGGGACACAGTTCGGCACGGTGGTGCCAATAAAGTTACAGTTGGAGATGACGATGTTTTGAGGATGCATGGTTGTATATATGTGCCTAATGTTGATGGGCTTTGTGAGTTGATCCTTGAGAAGGCTCACAGTTCTAAGTATTCTATTCACCCGGGTTCAGCCGTACCACGTGTTAGACTTCAGTTCTGTCCAATTAGACAAGGATTTGACTTATGAGGAGGAGCCGGTGGCCATCTTAGACGACAAGTTCGCCAGTTGAGATCAAAGAGTTATCCTTCAGTTTGAGTGCAGTGTAAAGGTCAGCCCATTGTGGCAGCTACTTGGGAGTCCGAGTCGGACATGCAGAGTAGATAACCACACTTATTTGCCAATACAGGTAATTTTCTATGTCCGTTCGAGGACGAATGTTTGTTTTAGAGGTGGAGATTGTGATGACCCAAAGGGTCATTTTACGAATTTAGACTACATTATAGGCTTATTAGCCATTAAAAAGACTAATTTTAATTACCTCGATTTGCGTGCGTAGCCTGGGCGTGAAATCGGAAAACTTTTATGTGAAAATATGAGAAATAGTAATTTCTAGAGTTAAAATTTGGTTTTAGTTGATTTTGGTCAACATTTTGAGTAAATGGACCTGGATCTGTGTTCCGACAATCCCGGGAGGTCTGCAGTAAAATATGGGACTTGGGCGTATGTCAGGAATTGAATTCCGAGGTCCCTAGCCTTAGAAAACAATTTTTTAAGAAAATTGTTTTGTTGGTTATTATAAGAAATAAAGAAATGATATAATATGTGAAATTGTTGGTATCGTGCCCGTATTTTGATTCCGGAGCCCGGGACAAGTTTGTTATGATATTTAAGTCCTATCTGTGAAATTTGATGAGAATCGGAGTTGGTTTGACGTGATTCAGACGTCTGGTTGAAAAGTTAGAAATTTGAGTGTTCTTGAGGAAATCTTGAGTTTTGAGGTTAACTTTGTAGTTTTCGATGTTATTTTGATGATTTGATCGCACGAGCAAGTGCATATGATGTTTTTAGACTTGCGTGCATGTTTGGTTTGGAGCCTTGAGGGTTCGGGGGAGTTTCGGGTAGGCTACAAAGTGTTTAGACTTAGAAAAATTTCATCACAACTGATATCTGGTGTGGCAGGCCTCTGATCTCGCATTTGCGATATCAGGCTTCACATTTGCGAAGTCCTGGGCCAGCCCCAGGTCTCGCAAATGCGAGACCTCGATATGTCGCAATTACGACAAATTCATCGCATTTGCGATGACTGCGCAAATTCGAAGGGTTCGCAAATGCGAACCCCTGTTCGCAAATGCGAGATCCGCAACCAGTTAAATCAGATTTTAGACGGGTTTTTCACTTCTTTTTTAATTCTCTCAAACCCTAAACCCCCATAGGCGATTTACCAAAGACCCAATTTCCCCCAAATCATTGGTAAGTGATCTCTAACTAATTTCTTTCATTCCTTAACAACTTTTAACAAGATTTCAAACAAAAATCTAGAGTTATCATGGTAAAAATTGGGGTTTTTGGGTAGAACTTAGGAATTTAGACCTCGAGTTGAGGTCGGATTCCAAAATCAATTGTATATCCGGGTTCGGGGGAGATTGGATAAACGGATTTTGGTCCGAACCTCGAGTTTAGACAAAGCGTTCCCGGGGTCGATTTTTTTATTTTGATAAGAAAACATAGGAAAACCATAGTGTTTCATTAAAGTTGATTCCTTTACGCAATAATTGATGATATTGAACCAATTGTGATTAGATTCGAGCGGGTTAGAGGCAAGTTCTAAAGGAAAGGCCGTGCTAGAGCAGTGATTGCTTGTGAGATTGAGGTAAGTGCTTGGTTTAACCTTGACTTGAGGGAATAGGAATACACAACTTAAATGCTGTGTGAATTTTCATGTGTGTGGTGTATAGGTGAGGTGATGAGTATATATGAACCACCAAATTATTTGTTGAACACGATCCCTTCCTTATTTTCACTTTATTTGATTCCCGACTTAATTATTTCATGATCATTGATGCCTCCATGTCTAATTGTTTTCGTCGACTTGTTGTTAAGTATTGTTCCAAGTATCTTGGGAAGCGTTGGTTGTTCCCTTGGTTTCATTGTTGTCACGACCCTAAATTCTAAACCGGTCGTGATGGCGCCTATCGTGAAACTAGGCTAGCGAACTACCACATGTTCACAATTTCTTTCAAAATCCTAATCAAAATCCAAGCATTTCATAAATATACAAAGTTTGCTAAATAAGGTAGGCCAATAAATAGTGCCACCAACCCCAAAACTTGGAGCCAACAAGACATGAGCATCTAGAAGAATAAGCCAAAACATACTATTATAATACAAAACCTCCAAATGAAAGCTAGATACAGCAAGAAGGGAAAAACAGAGATGCTGCGAACGCTGAACATCTACCTCTATATCCCGCAATCCGGTTCCGCGCGAAATAAATGGCTAATGCTCGATATCTGCACCTGAATCTGCACACAAGGGTGCAGGGAGTAATGTGAGTACACCAACTCAGTAGTAATGAAAATAAATCAAGTCTAAGCGGCAAGAAAACACATAAAATCAATGCCATCAAATCACATTATACTCAACCTTACTTTCCAATAGTATAACATAGATATATGAAATCATCATGCCTTAAAACCAACTTCAGAAAAATCTTTTGAAAAATGTATTTTCCAACAATTTCTAAAATAAAAATAACCGAAGGATTTTGTATGAAAATGAAATGAATCATATAGAGGCCCCTCGGGCAAAACATATTTCATAAGCTCAGAGTGAAAGTAGTAAAATCAGAAGTAGCCCCTCGGGCAAAACATGTATCATAATAATCCCATCGGGCATGCCTCACAGTCACTCATAATCATCCCCTTGGGCATACCTCACCATCACTCATAATCAGTCCCTCAGCACCTCACAGTCACTCAGCACCTCACAGTCACTCGTCACTCGGAACTTGGCACTCGACACTCTGTGCGCTCACTGGGGGTGTGTACAGACTCCGAAAGGGCTCCTTCAGCCCAAGCGCTAATATCACTCAACACCTCACCATCACTCAACACCTCACAATCAGGTCCTCGGCCTCACTCAACATGACCACTCAAAAGGCCCCTCAGGCAAATCAGTAAAACAGGGTACTCGACCCAAAACATCATTTTCAATCTCAAAGTGGTGTAAATCATGCTGAGTTTCAAAAACAGTAAGCACTATGCGGCTGAGTGAAAACATCAATACATAGTGAGGTAAAACATCAGTAAAAAGCCGCCAAGGGGTCTAAACAGATCAGCACGAGGCCCCAAACACGGCTTATAGCCCAAATATTTCAACAATCTTTAGAATATGATTTAACATAAGGTTTTGAGTAAAATATGCAACTCATTAGTTGCCGTGGAGAGGACCTAGTCCAATCCGAAAATCAATACGCGCCACATACTCGTCATCCAACATGTGTGGCATTTTAAAATCAGTGAAAAAATATGTAGTCCGGGGTTCCATACCCTCAGGACAAGATTTATAACTATTACTTACCTCTACCGGGCCACAACACTAGTCCGCAATGCTCTTGCCCCTCAAATTGGCTCCCGATTGCTCCGAATCTAGCCAAAACCAGTTTAACATCATCAATATATATCAAAGGAACTCAACCCAATCGAAAACAATCAAATTATACAAGAATCTCGAAATTCGGCAAAACCCAGCCCTGAGCCTATGTCTCGGAATTCGATAAAATTTGCATCATTAGAATCCTAGTCCGCCCACGATCCTATACATACCAAGAACATTAAAATCGGACCATAATTGCCCACTAAAATCCTCAAAAGAAAAATCAATTTTCCATGCACCCTTCTTCCCAAATTTGGGTTTAATTCCAGCAAATTTTATGGCTTAATTACTTAGAAATCGACATATAAACGAGTTATGAAGTTAAAAACCTTACCTCCAAGTGATTCCCTTAAATTCCCTCTTCAATCCTCTCAAAAAGTGCTCCCAACTCGTCAACAATGGAGGAAATATGAGCCATTCTCGCATAAATGGCCTTTTAAAACATTCTGCCCAGCCATTAAATTTTCTTCACTGCGATCGCGAACCTTGCACGCGATCGTGATGCACAAACCAACCAACCAATGCGATCGCAGACCAATACACGTGATCACATAGTACAATTCTCCACCCCACACACGCGCCTCAAAAGAACACTAAAATCGGACCATAATTACCCACTAAAATCCTCAAAAGAAAAATCAATTTTCCATGCACCCTTCTTCCCCAATTTGGGTTTAATTCCAGCAAATTCTATGGCTTAATTACTTGGAAATCGACATATAAACGAGTTATGAAGTTAAAAACCTTACCTCCAAGTGATTCCCTTAAATTCCCTCTTCAATCCTCTCAAAAAGTGCTCCCAACTCGTCAACAATAGAGGAAATATGAGCCATTCTCGCATAAATGGCCTTTTAAAACATTCTGCCCAGCCATTAAATTTTTTTCACTGCGATCACGAACCTTGGCATGCGATCGTGATGCAAAGACCAACCAACCAATGTGATCGCAGACCAATACACGCGATCACATAGAATAATTCTCCACCCTACACACGCGCCTCAAAATACTCTACGCGATCGCAGAAATATCCACGCGATCGCACTGCCTATCCTGACCAACCTATTGGATCACAATACTAACCACGCAATCGCATAGAACAAAATGCCTGCCCCACTATTTTACTCTACGCGATCGCAAACATCCTCCCGCGATCGCGTAGAAGGAAATCAGAACTTCACACAAGCAGAAATCTGCCTAGTTTTCAAGCCAAGAGTTGGTCCATTAACCACCCGAAACATACCTGAGGCCCTCGGGACCTCAACCAAACATACCAACATATCCCATAACATCATTCAAACTTGTTCGAGCCTTCGAAACACCAAAAATAACGCAACAACACCAAAATCACATCAAATTCAAGCCTATGAATTTTGAAACTTCCAAATTTCGCCAATTATTTCGAAACCAAACAAAACACCTCCGATTGACCTGAAATTTTGCAGACATATCCAAAATGACATTAAGAACCCGCTCGAACTTTCGGAATTCAATTCCGAACCCGATAGCCTATTTTCCACTACCGATCGGAAATCGCCAAAAACTAACTTTCACCAATTCAAACCTAATTCTCCACCTGACATCACAAAAATATTCTGAACACACTCCTAAGTCCCAAATCACCTAACGAAGCTATCCGAGCATAAAATTTGCATTTCGAGGTCGTTTACCAATAAGTCAACTCTCAGTTGAATTTCTCAACTATTAGGCTACCTTAAGAGACTAAATGCCTCAATTCTCACCATAACCAATCCGGACCCAAACCAACTGACCCAACACAACAAAATCAGGATAGCAATATATAACAAATGCAGAAATGGGGGAAACGGTGTAAATCTCACGGAATGACCGACCGGGTCGTTACATCTCCCCTTCTTAAACAAACGTTCGTCCTTGAACTGGTCTAGAAACATACCTGGAGTCTCGAATAAGTGAGGATATCTGTCCCGCATCTCCCGCTCGGTCTCCCAGGTGGCATCCTCCACCGGCTGCCCTCTCCACTGAACCTTCACTGAAACTATATCCTTAGACCTCAGCTTCTTGAAATGTCGACCCAAAATAGCCACTGGATCTACCTCATATGACATACCACCCTCGAGCTGAACCGTGCTGAAGTCCAAAACAAGGGAAGGGTCACCAAAATACTTTCGGAGCATCGAAACATGGATTAATGGATGAATACTCGATAAACTGGGAGGCATAGAAAGCCTATAAGCCACCTCCCCAACCCTCTGAAGCACCTCAAATGGCCCAATGAACCTGGGACTCAGCTTCCCCCTCTTCCCGAATCCCATAACACCCTTCATAGGCGAATCTTTAGCAACACCTTATCCCCAACCATGAAAGACACATCTCGGACCTTCCGGTCCGCATAACTCTTTTGCCTAGACTACGTTATCACGCTCAACTATGTCTAATAAAAGGCTAAACGGGTGTTGCAAATATAATCCGGGGTATTATGCCCAGAGTCGATCCCACAGGGAATTTACGTATCAATCAAGTCTTTAAAATACGCAACTTTTACTCAATCAATTCTCTCAAGACTTTTTAATATAAATTGGTGATGTTTTACTAATTCTACTGACAATAATAATAACTAGCAATTACTAACAATGTGTTGTAAACAATGATGATAAAGGTCTAAGGTTATGGTTTCCCCCGTTGGTGAACTTACTTCTCGGATACTTCATATAGCTTGATTAGTTGTCTCTATCAATCATGAACACTCTATCTACCATAAATCTCTCTCAAGTAATTATGATAATTTACTAGACGCACTCTCTCAAGTTACGCTAGCTAGATTGCATTACAGTTAACTTTAGATGTCACCCGAGGTATCGTTATCTCTAATCCAACCTCTAAACCCTCGGTTATGACTTTCGTCTATA
>ML327844.1:9692-28906 GCA_005239505.1 Nicotiana paniculata
CCCCCCAAACATCTAATCTGATGTATATTATACTATTCTACATTATTTATTTTGAAAACTAATTTTCCTTCTTTAGTCTTCACATTTCAAATCATTATCTTAATGACTTGTTTATCAAATTTTATAAAATAAATTATACGAATATTTTACTCCTAATTTTTGCAATATTAGGACTAAGTTATCTAATATGGGGGAGAAGGGAGTAGATCATGAAATAATATTGGGGCAAAGGAAGTTGTCAGGAAAGTACAGTTGAATGATAAATATAATTCGAATCTTGAGGATGAAAGTACGGAGTACCTTTGTGCTATATGAACCTCGGACATTTACAGATGCTTCAGAATTCTCAGACACTATAGAAGAAGATGGATATGACTTATTCTGACTGTCATCAGCATAAGCAATATTTCTGCAGTCAGTATGCTGTCTACAAGTTGGGCACATTAACCAGTTAACTTGAGGTTTCCCATGGAGGGCTAATCTTTTCTCTGTCATTGCAAACAGACCTGAAATGGCAACCATCAAAGTTAAAGCATAGTATCCACCCTTAGCATTCCTTGCATTACAAACGAATATTATAGCTTTTTATTGAGTTAAAGCTACATGGATATGCAGGTTTTGCAACTCTCTACGACTCAAAAGTAAAAATAGATTGCCAAAGCTGTGGTTAACTCAGACGTTATCTATAGGAAAATCGGAAGGTTATCCTCTCTATTCTATCCTGCAACCAACAAAACCCCTCTATTTGAGGGGCACCCAAAATAAAAACAGAAAAGCACAATAGGACAAAACAGATAGTAGGAACAAAATTACTTCGCACGAATGTGAAGTACAAAAAATGAGCCGATAAGATTGGCATATCAACTGTAAAATTAGGTTGTCAGATTACACATAGTCACACCAGTAAATAAACATAGACTTGTGATAGTGTCCCACATCTAAATCATGTAAATGTGTATTGTATAAAGTATCTATATTCCTTTTTTTTGATAAGATAATGGATTTCATATAAGGCATCAAGAAGATGCAAAATGTACAATGCAGATTGTTAGCTCTATTACAAAAGGCCTAGTCTAAAGTTAAGGAGCTAACAAAGTCCAAAAAGGATTCTGGGGAATTTACAGGTGAAAGCTTACTCCAGCTGCATAGACTTGCTAAACATCTAGCCTTAAGTATGTAATTTAGATAGAAGTGTCCTCAAAACATCTTGTGTTTCTCTCTGTCCATATACACCAGAAAATACAAGCTGGGATCATCGTCCAAACTTCCCGTGATGGATATTCTAACCTTCCATGCACTCCAGCTAATCAATGCATCTTTTACACTTCCAGGCATAACCCATTTGAGACCAAAAGCTGAGACGAAGATGTTTCATATGTTTGTAACTGCTGCACAGTGTGACAAAAGATGTCTATTGGTTTCAATAGCATGTTGGCACATATAGCATCTGTTGATTATGTGAAAGTTTCTCCTAGTGAGATTGTCCTGGGTGAGGCATGTCATATATGGTTATCCAGCTAAAGCAAACCACCTTTGGTGGTAACTTGGTTCTCCAAATTAACTTCCATGGCCAATTGACTACCACTTCATTCTGATTACAGAGGGAGAGATAGCCTGCCTTTACAGAGTATTTGTTATCTGCTCTATCACCTCAAATGAGTCTGCGCCGTGCCTGGTCGTTGGTTTGGAATGACCCAAGCCTCTCTGGTAGATTGAGTAGATCATGTATCTCCCAGTCTTACAAGTTTCTCCTGAATTGAGGATTTCATGTGTTATCGGCTCTGTTATTTGAAATTGATGAGTTTCTGCAAGTGGATATTGAGTAGAGGACAGGAATTCAACTTGTAGTGTGGAGTCTCCCAACCATCTATCTTCCCAGAACTTGATATTTGCTCCATTGCCTACCTTGAACTTACAGTTGTTGTGATATTCCTCTCCTAGCTTGCTGATATATTTCCAAGGCCCTACTCCAAATGGTGTTCTAGATACTTTAGTACACCAATCACCACCTCCTTCCAAAGGACTTGATCCTCTTGAGAATATTTCCAAAACCATTTCATAAGCATGCTTTTATTGTGGATTCTGAGGTCTCTAATGCCTAGACCACCTTGAGATTTAGGTTGAGTTACTTTCTTCCATTTCACCAGGTGGAATTTGTGACTTTTGCTATTTCCTTCCCATGTATTTATCAATCTGCTTCAGCACTTTTCATGGGATGGGAAATAGGGACATAAGGTAGGTGGGAAGGTTGTCCAAAACACTGTTGATGAGCGTGAGTCTCCCTCCCATAGAGAGGTATTGCATTTGCCAGTTAGCTAGCCTTCTTTCAATTTAGCTTATGACTCCACTTCATATATCAGCAGACTTGAATTTGGCACCAAGCGGTAGCCCAAGGTATGTGGTTGGTAAGGTACCAGTATCGCAGAATAGTATGTCAGCCAGGCCCTCAAAATTGGTTACATCATTTACTGGGTAAATGACACTCTTCAACATATTGATGTGTAAACCTGAAAGAGCTTCAAATATAAGCAGAGTCAGATTTAGATGTAATACTTGAGATTCTTCAGCCCCACAAAATATAAGGGTATGTCTGCATATAATAGATGGGAGACTGACACAGTGTTCCTAGGATTGACACCAACTTCAAAATCCTTTGAACCATTGTAAATTCCTGGCTTTGTTCAGCATGTTACTGAGACCTTCCATGGCTATGATGAAGAGAAATGGGGAAAGAGGGTCCCTCTGCCTAAGTCCCTTTTGGGGGGAGAAGAAGCCAATTGGGCTTGAGTTAACGAGAACAGAGTATTTCACAGTTGTAGTGCAGAATTTGATTCATTTAATCCATTTGTCGCCGAATCTCATTTTCCTCAACATCATAAAGAGGAAGTTCCAGTTGAGCTGATCAAAAGCTTTCTCTATATCTAATTTGCACAATAGACCTGGTTCCCCTGATTTGAGCTTCCGGTCAAGGATTTCATTGGCAACTAGAGCTGCATCAGTGATCTGTCTCCCCTTTATGAAGGCATTTTGATGTCCAAAAATGAGCTTCCATATTACATTCTTCAACCTTTTGGCTAGAAGTTTTGCATCTACTTTATAAAAACTTCCTATTAGACTTATTGGCCTAAAGTCTCTTAGCTCCACAACTCCCTTTTTCTTAGGGATCAGAGCAATGAAGGAGGCATTGCAAGATCTAACCATCTTGCCATTCTAGTGGAAGTGGTTCAAGGTGTCAATTAAGTCTAACTTAATGATATCTCATGCACTTCGGTAGAAAGTCATTGTGAATCCGTCTGGTCCAGGAGCCTTATCAGGAGCACATGCTTTGACGGTAGCTCAGATCGCATCTTCTGTGAAGTCTTTTTCTAGCTCAGGTTTTTTCTCTTTTGTAATACTTGACAATCCCTCAAAGTTAGCAGTGGGCCTCCAAGGTTCATTCTCAGAATAAAGATTTTGGTAGAATCCCAAAATTTCATCCCTAATCTGATCCTTCTCCTCAATTAAGTCATTGCGAACCTTGAGTTTATCAATGTAGTTTTTCCTTCTGTTGGAGTTAGCTATCCTCTGGAACTACTTGGTGTTCTATCCCTTTCTTTAAGCCAGAGGCATTCCATGAGATCTCTTCTGCCAATGCTAAATTCTGGATTTCAGTTTTAAGTGCGACCAATTTGGAGAGTTCAGATGAAGATAGAGCCCTATTCTCTAAAGCTTGTTCCAATGCCAACAGATCATACAAGGCGTTGGTTCTTTGCATTTCTACATTCCCAAATACTTCTCTATTCCAAGTGGAGATATCTTTCTTGAGCATTTTTAGTTTTTGAGTCAAAATGAAGTCAGGGTTGTCATTAACTGTGTAGCCTTGCCACCATCCCTTAACTTTATCAAGAAACCACTCATCTCGTAACCACATGTTTTTAAATTTAAAATAAGAAGGGTTTACCTCCCAATCTCCACTCTCCAGCATAATGGGCTTGTGGTCTGAGATTACATTTGGAAGTACCATCTGTGTCACCTTCCTGAAGGTGTCACTCCAATCATTTGCTATAAGAAGTCTATCAATCCTGGAAGCCTGGTATATCTTTTCACCCCTGGACCAAGTGAATGAAGCACCTTGAAGAGACAAATCAATAAGACATAACTCATCAATTGTTTCAGAGATGCTTTTCATTGCCTTAGACCTTCTGCTGCAATTTAGCCTTTCATGTTCATATCTACCGACATTAAAGTCACCTCCGATCACCCAATGCTCATTCCATAGCCCTCGAATAGCTGCGAGTTCATCCCAAAGCACCTTTCTTTCGTGATTTGTATGTGGGCCATAGACTCCGATAAAACACCATCTGAAATCTTCATGAACGCTTTCCAACATGCTAGAAATTGTATAGATTCCCTGATGAAGTTCTATGCAATTCCAGCTTCTACCGTCCCATATTATCACCACACCACCCCTGCTATCGCTAGCAGGTAATCCAATCCAACCAGCCCATCTAGTGCCCAGTAACTGTTGTGAAAGCCCATTTGACCATTCATCTATTTTTGTTTCCTGAATACACACAATATCAGCTTTCCAATTCTTAATTAGAGACTTCAAAGTTTCCCTTTTTTGCTTTCATTAAGCCCCCGTACATTCCAACTGAGGATTCAGAGTGAGGTTTGTGAAGCCTGCCCCTTTCGATGCTATTTCCCCCTCTACCTGAGCTTTCTCCACCCTCGTAGTTCACCAAAAATTTCAATTTCTCTAGTTTTGAGTCCTTTGATTTCTTTTTCTTTGTTGGATTATCTGCTGATTTTTTTGGTTGTAATTGCAGCTGCCACCTTTATACGCAAAATTATGTCCAAGAATTCGTGTTCGAATCCTTGCATGTTGACCCCAAATGGATTCAGGTCCTCATGCCATGTAAGAAAGAGAACATCGGAAGGAGAGAAGAAATTTGAGTCGGATTGACTGGTTAGAGATATTTCTGGTACCGGAATCACGCTTCTGAGAAGTGTTCTGAGCCCAATCTCAAGGTCTGCCCCGTCGTCTGCGCCTGATAGAGTATCGTGATTTTGATACAGTAGAGAGAAGAGACGTAGCCGAATTGGAGAATAAATCAACAAAAGTTGGGTTGGGCTTGGGTTCCTCTGAGAGAGCAGAAAATTGGTTGGAACATGGTATAGCTTTAGATAGGCCCAGTTTCCTCCAATAAGACTTGGTATTTTTCTTCTGGGCTTTGTGCCTTGGGCCGACCTTGTAATATTTCTGATCTACACCAAGGCCCAAATTCTTATTTTGAGCATTAGTATTAACCAGTGGTCTCAAAGGTACCTCCTGCACACCCACGTGCCTACTCTCTGATGTGAGAGAAGCTAATTTTTGTTGGCTCGATGAACCAACCCCATCAGTTGACAAAGTCTTCTTCTCAGGCAAGCCCAGAGGTCTTCCGCCGGAAAAGTTTTTTTCAATTGGCCTGAGATTCACAATTTTATCTGGCAAAATAGTGATTTCATAGTTCCAATCACCCACTTCAATATTAACTTTCTTAGGTTGTTGATTAACTTGATTCTTTTGCCCAGAGAAAGTGGGATCTGTTCTTGGTATCCTCATCTACGCCTACATAGCCACCACAGAGTTCTCCGATGGATTGAAAAAAATTCAAAGACCATGCATGCAGTGGTATACCGAATGCTTTTACCCAGTGTTGGTATGGCTGATTGATCGGAGAAGTTGAGCCAGTCACCGGCGACCACCAGTCTAATGACAGATGTCGCCCATTCCATGCTAAGATTCTCGACGCCTCCTATCTTGATGGGAACTCGAAGAGAAAAAGATTATGGTCCATGGCTGTGATTGTTAGGCCTGCTGTCATTTTCCATCTAGAGGTGAACCATTTGTGTATGATCTCAACTTTTGGGTTGTGGTTGAAGGCATCATTGAATCTACCCACAAGACTTCTGAAGAGGGGGTGGTTGACCTCCCCAAATGAAGTTGGTGTTGATTCCGGCCATTTCTGAATATTTGCAGCTTCAGAGTAGGTTCTTAATTAAGGTTCAGGGGCTTTCAGACTGTACTCACGATTTCCCAGATATCTGAGAATTCTCTCTGCGATGTCCTCCCATCCAGCACCATATTTAGGCTCAGGAATGATATTGGCTTTTTCCCGAGTACCTAATCATGTTTCCACCCTCAGAAAGCGCCCATAGATGTTATAGTTTTGATACACCTTGTAAAGATACAGCTGTTGTCTCCTTCCCCACCTTCTGTATAAGTTCCCTGTCCCCTTTGATGCTTGACGTAATACTAAGCAGATCCACCGAAGATTTCTCTCATCCACCTTTATTACGCTCCTGAAGCGCCTGCTGCTCTCTGTTATGTAGAACCATCTCACTCGATCATCATTAATAATGGCAACTTCGAATGATTTATCATCTGAAATAATGATCAAATTATCCCCCATAATAATGAAAGAAACTAAGTCGGAGAAAGGCCTCGCCGGAAAGATAGTTTAAAAACTAAAATAAGGTTGTTGACACAGGTCTCAAGTCAGAGATATTCATGACTTCTCTTTGTCTTTTCCTAAGCATAAGAAACTTCATGTGTACTCACAATCTCCTCTTATATCTCACATGATATCAGAATTTTTATAAGCAAAAACTAATTCTTTTATTGTCATTAGCTCCCCCTCCTCCAAAGTCAGCGCGATGGCGCATTAGCTTCAGCTCAGCAGCATGTCCCGGAGAAAAATTCCTTCCAGCGTCTAACTCCATTTGTGATAGTTGACCTTTCTTGAGTACTGTAAAACATAGGGACTTCCACAGAACTCAAAATCCTCTTACAAGCAGAACTGCAGAACAAAAAAGTTGCATCCTTTGTCGGTTCTATGCAAACTAAAGAATCTAGTGCCTCACATGCTTACCAATTTCGTAGTTCCCTAAGGTTGACTAAAGCTCCAAACTGACCAATATGAATTGCAATAAACTCGGACGAGACTTGGGTGACCGAAACCGTATTTCAACAATGTTTAGGAGACTGCATAACAGTCACCTACAATCTCTTGGAATCAGTGCAAACCTAACGAAGAGCAAAACAAAATGGAAGAAAAAGATCGATACAGACGACACTAACTAGTCGGGATTAAAGTTTAGTCGTGTTGGATTTGTGTAAAGATTTCTATGTCATTGTAGGGCCAAGCATGAGATTTTGAGGATCTTTAGTCTGAGAACCTCTAAATTGCCGCAGAGAAGAAATTATTGAGTATTTGAATGATAATAGTAGCCTGTTTGGCCCAGCTTCTCCAAAGCCAAAAGCATTTTCTTTTCCAAAGAAAGTGCTTTTTTTTTCAAAGTTGAAGTGTTTGGCCAAGCTTTTAGAAGAAAAAAAGTGTTTTTGAGTAGAAGCAGAAGCAGGTTTGGAGAAGCAGAAAAAAGTAGCTTCTCCCCAAAAGCACTTTTTGAAAAGCGTTTTCGAGAAAAATATACTTAGAAGCATTTTTTCAAAAAGCTCGGCAAACACGCTCAGAAGTGCTTTTCAATTTAATTAGTCAAACACAAAATGCTTCTCACCAAAAGTACTTTTGAGAAAAAGCACTTCTCAAACTAAGCTGATTTTTGAAGCTTGGCCAAACAGGCTATAGAATGGAATGGACATAGAGGATTCGTATAGCCAATCTTAACTAGTTTGACACTGAGGTGTTATAGCTGTGTGTTATAGCTGTGTATATTAGCAGTGTAGAAACAAAGAACAGCTTCCATACTTTCAAAGTGAATAACAGCTTCTAACTGATATCAACCAACGATATGCAAACATTCCAACCCAGAATATTTTAGAAGCATGTCTATTTTACAAATCATAGTATAATGTTGCTTCTCATTTGCTCAAGGAGGGATAATCTTCTTAACCAAATTGTCATCGACTAAGGTGGAAGATATTCACTCTATATCAATAAAGAAGGAAAAGCAGCAAATGAAGAAAAATAGTTATGTATATGTACTAAGCTTATTAAAACATAATTATCTTATATTAGAATAGTGAGAAATCCCATTTTCTTGGCATATGTTATTTGGTCGAGTCCTTGAATTATCATGTAGAGTACATTTTATCAAGGAGAAAGTCCAGTTTCTGGAATCGTAATATGAAGTGCATACAATTATAACTTACAGCTTTCCAGATACAGCATTTATATACCAAGGTTCAGCAAATTTTACAATTGATAAGTACAAATAAGTAAATATAAAATTGTAAATTTACAATTACAGTGACTTGAAGCTGAAAAGAGGATACCAGGTGATTAGAAACTTACATTTACAGCAAATGACATGCCCACATTGGAAAACCATCTTTTGGTTATTGAGATTCTCTTGACAAACAGGGCATGTATGGTCCTCTGTTCTAGCTTGGTATTCCGTTTTTTCTTCTGCATGAGCCGCTGAATCCGTTGTGGCTTGAGCTACAGTTGAATTTTCACTACTTGCACAATGATTATTTTGTTTAGATTGGACCAAACCCTGTGAAAGATAACATCCACAGGACTGTGAACACACATAATCAGTTCGATAACAGCTAATGCAGATAAGAAGCAGTTGTTTGTAAACTTGACATATGAAGGGGAGATGCCGCTTTATTTGATTCTAGTGCCGAACAATTAGAAATCCAAAGTCACTGGTAAGTTAGCTTTCTCTTCGTATATCAGAGAAAAGAGTAACTAAAGATGGAAAATGCTTGCATCCGCCTCTAAAATCTTAAAAGCAAAAGAGGGGAGAGGGGGGAAGGCTCCACAAGCCAAAAGAAATACATGCACAAACATAGACTCAAGTGTCTTCAACCTTTTCTTCTTCTTGGGTACATTTCGGCCATTTAGAAACAGAATATTGTGGCAACATCAGGAGTATCTAACTTATTTTCTAGAATCAAGAGAAAGGTTTTTGTGCGAAATGTTGCTAAACGTGGAACTTTATCAGCAATCAAAAACGTACCATAAGAGAGACATGATGCATTACTTGGCATTCACTCGTCACCGTCTATCATAAAGAACACTCACAGTTGCCCCATCTTTTCAATGTCCTAAGCCTTTGATATAGAACTAGGAAAGGGATCTGTCTCTCCTTGAAATGCAACATAGATTGACCTAATCCACCTAATCTATCAGTGCCTAAATGACAGCATTCTCAAAAGTCAATTGTCTCATCACTAAATGTTGCACTAACTTGATGATAATTTAAAACTCCAACCGCTCGAGTTGCTTCTTTGATTAGACAACAAACTGACTGGGATTAGTACTTAGACCAACCTGGTTTAATTGCAAAATGCGGAGTTCCAGTAATGTTTAAGACCGAAGCGTGATATGAATACACATCCAGGTGACTTTTCCTGAATTTCATAATAATTCATATTAAACATAGGAAAACTCTGAACCTTCTGTTGTTACCTTCAAGTAGCGAAGTTGTCCCTTTGTTCTCAATAAAGAAGATAAAAAGAAAAACTTTTCGCTAGACCATTCAGCACTGGCTGCATCTAATTCTCCTTGATCTAAGGCATCAATAGATTTGTCATTCTCATCCTCTTTTAGGCGTAGTCGAGAAGTTGCCATCATAATCTCATCATGAGCACGTAGAACATGTGCTTGAGCTGTCGATAGGAGCCTTGCTTGCGCATACTCCTTTCGCATTCCCTACACAGAACTATAAAGTGAAATACCTTACATAAAGATACACATGTATTCATGTTGTCAAGATGCTGGTCGTGAAGTATTTCTCTGAAACAGATTTTAATAGACCATAAGAATGAAATCTCCAAAGGAAAATCAAATCAAAAAGACAACTGTTCTGACAAGGGCATTGATTTGGAGATACCTCAAGAAGCTGCAGCTGTTTTTTGGCTGCCAATACACCTTCAGCGTCTAATAGGCCCCTGGAGTTGCTTTTAATAAGGCCCAACACTACTTCCAAATCAGATGGAGCTTTCGACACCTATTAAATTGCACAATCATTAAGGATTACCTACGTCAAAGCTTCGAACTATGCAGGTCTTATCCTGACTAATGACAGGAAACGGAGAACCAAAGAATGAGATATTACACCCAACTCATGCTCAAATCTGAAATCCAAATTTTCCATATCACACCAGTCAAAAGATACAGAAATGTTTATATGGTATTGGGGAACTCAATTTGCAATTGTAAATTCAGAATATGTGGAAGATGCGACACATTTAACTTGAAATCATAGTATTAAGTCTTTTCTTGCTATTCAAAGAAGTCTGTAGCAGAATCTCTCTCCATGAAATACATGATTCTTGATAAATATGTACTTTGTTACTACAGGGTGGATGTGAGAGGTTCGTACCAAGTCATTCAAGGTAAAACGGAAACCACTCAGGCCGAGCACCACTAACAGCAATCTCATCAGAGAAGGTGAAAGAGGAATTAACAGCAGTAATAACCAAAGTCTGTTGCCTTCATTAGAGTAGTTATAACTTATAACCACATTTAATAATTGGATATAGCTCTAGCTTCTTCCAGTCTTTGGCTCAACATATTCTATATTACTATGAACACCACAATCTGACAAAATTTGACAAGAGCTTTTAACTTCTTCCAGTCTTTGGCAGTCTATATAAGAACTTGACAGAAAGGTGCAGAAGCGCAAAGGCTGCTGCTGCTATAGCCGAAGTGAAAACAATCATTCCTTTAGGCAGAAGTAATATATGATCACTACGCACCATAATGTCCTCTAAGTCCCTCTTCTTTCCAAAATCTTCATGTTCGGCGGTAGCTGAACCTGAACTCTTGTCTGTTCGGGCTAGAGTTGTATAGAAACGATTCAGTGCAGACTTCTTCTTCTGCAGATCTACAGCCTCCTCAGCAGATGTAATCACCTCTCCACGCTTCCCCTTATTAAGACGAAAAAGTCTGGCCTCATAACCCTGGAGAAAATACAATTAACAACATAACTAAGCCACAATAACCTGGAGAAAATTCTAAATATGATACACATCACAATTTAGTTACCTTACAGGATAACTTCAGTAGTCAAAAAAAATAAAAGGGAAGAAAAAAGATACTAGAAAATCAGACCTGGAACAAGTCATTTAGTTCGCAGTGAACACATAATACCCCATCGGCATCAGCATAGCATTCTGGACAGTATCTAACACGAGCAATATCCTCCTTCCTAGGATTGCCCATTGTCTTGTCAATTTCAAAAAGCTTAACAAGTAAAGATTCCCTTGAACTTTCCAATGAATCTAAACCACTCTGAATATAAATCTTCAAAGCAGTTATGCTGCGGAAACTGTACCAAATAACAATGTCGGAAAGTACATTATTAGCAAAATGATTGGCAACAAAAAGATTGGCATTTCTACCTCTTGAGATAACAATTGAAAGGACACACTTATAAACATGGAATATTTAAAAAAGAACAAAAGAAAGCTGATTTCTTTATGATTTTAAGGATAAAAGAGGAAAGCTGATTTTCTTATGAGGAGCCACTAACGGGTCCCCAACCCTTAAACCACAAGAAAGCAATAGAAAGGAGCGAAAAGGAGCATTCAGAGATCACGAATATTATATATGCCCAGAAGTATGATCAACGCCGTTTTTGAGAAGAAAAACGTAGAAGACCCACTTCATGTTTAAAAGCTATAAACTACTCATTTTCTAAAGAAAGTATATGGTAGATTATGCATTTCTATAGTATTAATAAAAATATATACAATAGTACGATGCTTTCTATGATATACCTTATTGACGATAGATGGTGCCAAAAATTACAGTGTTCAGAATTGAGCTTCTAAAAAGATTTTTTCATAAAGGTATTGAGCTTCTAAAAAATCAGATCAACTATCTATACGGAAGTGGAATTTTTTTTCTTTCGTCAAAAGTATAAGCTTGATTTTCTATGCAGGCCTAAGATCCAAACATACTATAATTTCCTTGAATAGCATAACTCTCATCTTCTATGGTTTTCAAAAGAGTTAAGTAGAAAAAAGTTAGCTTCTAACTGAACCAAGAGGATTTCTTTTCTTTTTTTTGATAGTTAAAGCAAGAGGACTTCTTAGAACAGAAGAAGATATGGAATACAAAGTTGCATTTGTTACATGGTTAGTAATTAAGGAAGCATGTATAACACAAGAAAAATTTGCAGAAAGCATCCAATTATGTAGCAAGGTGCTATCAATGAGGAGAAAAGGCAGAAAACTATTGGACCACTATTCTTGCACTGTCAATTTACAAACCACCTGCAAAAACTATTTCTAAACACAGTGGGAATTTATTGGGTGATCCCTAATAAAACTTATGAACTGCCGAGTAGCTGGAACAGGTCAGGGATGACTAAAAGATAAACAAAATGTCGGAATACCATCTCTGCATGCATATGATGGACAATTTAGAAAGGAAGGAACTCAAGACGTTTAGAAGACAAACCAAGCTCCAGCCAAAAGATCAAAATCAATTGTGTTTTGTTATTTTTATTTTGGCGTAAATATGTAGATGATGCTGAATCAATGTTAGTATAATGCCCTACAGGAGTAGGTTTGGGATACAGTCTGAAATTTTTGGTATTTGGCTACAGATGTACATACTTTTGCAGCAAATATAACTATTGCATCTCCGCGTCACTTCTCCGTCTAGTGTCTAACCAACCACTTCGTTGCTCCTCTTCCTTCTCCCTTACCTTACCCCACGGAATAGGTTTACATTTAACATAACAAACATGTGCAACAGAAGCTCGTCCATATATGATATATTCAAACTTCTTGACGCTTCAGAAGGCTTCGTTTACATTGAAACAGTGTGATTTCTCCTTCATTTTTCAGCTGAAACTCATTCGTTGCTCACAAATTTCTTCATTGAGGTTTGTCTCTGATCACTCCATCCCATACCTACACCTACAAGGCCCTTCACTAGAAAGTTAAACAAAAGAGCTACAAGCGCTTGGAGGCAGAGAGTGTGAGGCACTTCTTTTCTCCATTGGGCAGTTCCAGCAGATATGTGGAGAGTGTTCCTCTCAATTTTTGGACTAGCCTAGGTCATGCCTAATAGTAATAAAGATGCCTATGAAAGCTGGTGTTCATGGAGAGTTGGCAAACCTATCAAAAGAACTTGGCTTTTGGTACCTGCTGGTATTATTTGGGGCATCTGGACTGAAAGGGATAACAGATGTTTTGATGGGATATCAACTCCAAACATATTCTTAAAGCTAAATGTTTATTTAATCTTTTTACTTGGCTCAATCAAGCACCTGTATCTAGTTCTGATCATGTTTTGGATTGTGTCTGCTCCTTAGTTTTAACATAGGTTTTTTGTTGTTGTTCATGAGCGGTCACACTCTATTTACTTGTATTCTCTTTTTATATGCATCTTCTTGATCCTTTAACGAAAGTCTCTTACTTCGTAAAAAAAAAGGGAGCTACAAGCGCTTGGATTGTTCTTGATGAAGTGGGGAACTTTTAATAACCCTTTGGAAATTTCACTTCATGCTATACAATTTTAGAGTGGAGGGAAGATCATGAATTGGGGCAAGGAAGCACACAAGAATGCCTTGAACAGCTTCTGGAAGCTGCCCAGATTCGTGAAGATGAAAGGCCCTTGTCCCAGCTTTGTAGAGATGAAAGGCCTTCGTCCCAGGTTTGGGGAGATGAAACGCCTTCATGGGCTCGAGCAGAAGCTACCAGTGAAGAGATCGCCCCTCCACGAATGGCGACCATGGAGACGAAAGGAAGCGGGAATCTTCCCAGACCGCGAAGACGAAGGGCATTCATGGAATCAAATGGAGCCTGGACGGAACCAACATTTAACGACATTTTAAGCCCTTTCAGTGGTTATTTTGTGCAACTAGTGGAATCTTCCCAGACCGTGAAGACGAAGGGCATTCATGGAATCAAATGGAGCCTGGACGGAACCAACATTTAACGACATTTTAAGCCCTTTCAGTGGTTATTTTGTGCAACTAGTGTAATAGTGTAATAGTTAGTTAGAGAATAAAAAACTCTAAGATCTGTTCATTTATTCTTAGCTTTTGATGAATATTGATATCGAGTTTTTGGTTACGAACACTGGTGAGTATTTTCTTAGATTATCTCTTAATTGCTTCTATGACTTGCCCTGGGATTTGCAAGAGTTCCAATCTCTTGAGGATATAGGTTCTTTGTTTGATTTAGCTAGAGGTGATTAAGGTTGTTTAATTCTAGTCATTGCTAGTTTCTTATCAACTTTGCGTCTTTCTTCTATCCCTTTAATTGTTTTCCATTAATTTCTTGTTCCTACATGTTGAATTGTTATCACATTCTCTTAGTTTGGATTCAAGAGTAATTGGCTATGGAGGAGAAATGATCCGAGAAATTCCCATTGCCTTTGACTACATGTGCACTAACTTCGAGAACTTGGAGAACTATAAGTCCTCCTCCTTATACTAGGGACTATTTGAGTGAAGAACCAAAGTTAACGGACGATTTTTTGACTTCTCTAATTTGTTCTGTTAGACATAGATGGTATCCATAAGTTTTGATTAAATGTATACTCATGGAGGATCATTAGTGCTTCACCCCTTATACATTATGGACCATTTTGGTGAAGCCGCATAGTTTAGAGACTATTGTGGGTATTTTTTTCCTACATCTTTGAGCTTCATGGTTACTGCAAAAAGAAAAAAGATCTATTGGTATAATTCCTATTGAAGTGCTACTGCAGCTGCTTGATTTTCTCACCATCCCAAAAAAAAAGCATGTAGACTGTAGCAGAGCCATATCTTTACATGCTGGTCCTGTGGACAAATGTGAGTTAACTAGCTAGGTTGGGAACCCACCAGTGCAACTTGTGACAGGCTTCAATGGTCCTCACCCAGCCGTACAACTGCATTATATTTACAAGCCCTTATGTTTGCAAGTCCTACCTCAAACAACAGCCTGCTTCATGCAACTAAAGCACAAGGTGAAGCCATGTCCTGTGCTCAACCTTACAAGTGGCTCATATGTCACTTGTTCAAAAAGTAATGCCAGAACTGTGATCTACTTTCTCTTCTCTTTTTTTGAACTCCTACCTACTTTGACACCATTCATTAGGCCTCACCGCCACAACCAGATCCATTGCACTTACGATTTCAACACAAAAGTGAAGCTTATACTGTCTTCTGTCACTGCCAAACTATATACATGTCTTTGTACAAGGGTGCAGAGATCGACCTTGAAAGTCTGCTTATTTTCTTTGATCTCTAACAATAAGGGTGAGGCGTCTGACACAAATTGGAAACAGTATGCACAATCACTACATTTGTTCAGCATTTACAGCATGTATGTGTTACCAGATGTTAGCAAACAAAACTTTATCTACTGAACAAAACAATTTATGTGCTACCCAACCATTGTACCAAATAGGACCACACTAGAGAAGATGATTCCGGGAAAAGGAATAACTAGTTCGAAAGAAACTTTGCCCCTTATTTACATATAAAAAAACTGCAGAGTTGGTAACAAGAAAAAATCCAGCAAAGATGCAAGAAATTGTAACTCTTCATATTGCAACAGTAATGCTTATTCATATGTCTTTCTCAACAATTGTCATCAAACAGTAATGATAGCAAATCATTTTGATGGACAAGAAAAGACCATACGGTAAAGAATAAATGCATCACTAACCAGGAAGCAACTTTTGATGCCCTAGAGGTGTTTAGCGTCCCAGACACAGCTTCTCCTATTTTCCTGATCAATTCATTTGAGGAGTCCTTGTTTTGCTCGATATGATGTAAAACTTCCAACCACCAAGCAGAATACTGGTTCTTTCTATCACTAAATGCGTTACATACCTTCAAATATAGGACATAAAAGAATGTAAATGGAAATTGCAAAGCCTGTAAAAAAACAGAGACCAAGTACAAAAAGAAATAGAAAAAAAGTTGAGGGGTCTAAACTGAAAACATCCCGCAATTTACTGATCCAATACCTAAATAAATAAATATCTCAAGACATCCCAAGCACTTGAGTTTAGAAGCTCACATCCTGATTGTAGACAAATGTCAACACCGTCTTCTAAGAACACCTGGACTAATCTTAATCTCAGATTCAATCAGGTCCGATATCTTAATCTCACCCAGCTCATTTTTGAAGTTGTTTCAGGGCTTCATATCAACATGTCTAAGAGTATGATTTATCCTGTTAATGAAGTTCCTAACTTAGAGGAGCTAGCTGATGTTCTATGTTGTGCTAGTGGCTCTTTCCCAACCACATATCTAGGCTTACCATTGGGAGCAAAGTATAATTCTAATGCAGTGTGGAATGGAATGATAGAAAAGGTGGAGAAGAGATTGGCAACATGGAAACTGCAGTATCTCTCTATGGGTAGCAGGCTAACCTTGATTAGCAGTATTATGAATAGAATTCCAACCTATTACATGTCACTTTACCCTATGCCTAGTAACGTGCTCAAGCAGCTGGACAAGCTCAGGAGGACCTTTCTTTGGAAAGGGAATAGTGAGGGGCATAAGTTCCACCTTGTCAAGCGTTCCAAAGTAACCCAACTCAAAGAACTTGGCGGACTTGGTATCAAAGATTTGGCAAAGCACAACAAAAGCATGCTAATGAAATGGCTCGGAAGATTTGGGGAGGAAGATACCAGCCTGTGGAAAAAGGTGGTGATAGCCAAACATGGACAGCAAAATCATTGGTGTACCAAACTAAGCAGAGCCCCTCATGGAGTGAGGATATAGAAACACATCAGTAGCCTTTGGGAATGGTTCTCATGTTAGATTTTGGAAGGATATTTGGTTTGGAAATTGCCCACTGAAGGAGAGCTTCCCTCTACTATTTCAGATAGCCAGTGATCCCAATTCTACAGTTAGGGAATATAGATCAGAAAACACATGGGCCCCTCTCTTTAGAAGAAACGTGCATGACTGGGAGTTGGACAAAGTTTTTGTGCTGTTGGAAAGACAGACTGGGAAACCTTACTATGAATGATCAGATCCCAGACAAGCTCAGATGGGGAAGAGGTAGTGCAGATTCCTATACAGTCAAGGCAGGCTATAGGCATATGTGTGAACAGAATGGAATCATAGACTCTTGGCCGTGTAAGCTCATTTGGAGGACGAAGTTCCCACAAAGGTTATTTGCTTCACTTGGACAGCCCTTAGAGAAGCCTGTTTAACTCGAGATAATCTCTGTAAAAGGAGCTTTCAGAGCTTTCAGTTGGTGAATAGATGCTACCTATGCCAGCAAAACTCTGAGTCAGTCAACCACCTTTTTTTGTATTGTCCAAAGGCAGCAAATATGTGGAATATGTTTCTAGCAATCTTAGGGCTTAGCTGGACACAACCTCAGGGCATTAAGGAGGCACTAGAAGGATGGAGCAGGTGGAAAGTTGATAGAGCCATCAAGAAAGTCTTGAAGATGATCCCAGCAAGCATTTTTTGATGTCTTTGGCAAGAATGGAATTGCAGATGTTTTGATGGCATTTCAACTCCAATCCATGCTCTTAAAGCTAATTGTCTTGTGTATCTAGTTAGTTGGAGTACTCTAGGCCCCGTAAATAATGTTATTCCCCTTCAAGACTTCATTGGCTCACTTACTCTAATTTAGTCCCTTTCTACTTTATTTTTTGAGCTGGTAACATATTTGTATATATTAACCAAATCAGTACATAGGTTACTGCTGCAACCAAATTTACAAGTAGGCAAAAGAAAAGAAAAGTTCTGCTATGCCGTCCTAGCAAAGTTCTAGAATATCTAGGATTAACATAGTGTCCTCTGTGTAGCTCTGTTTACACCAAAAACAAAAAAGTAAGACACAGTTTAGTTTGATTTTTTGTACAGAGTTGCTTCTGTCCTCAAAACATCTAGAATTCCTTTGTTTCCAGATTGTCCGCCAAATACATGCTGGGGCAGTCCTCCATCTACCTCTGTCTCTTGCTCCAGCTTCATCCCAGCTAAAAAGCACTTCAGTAATCCTACTAGGCATTGTCCAGGCTAAAGGCCATACCTCTGATTAATAAAGATTTTCCATATTGTCCTGCAGTGAAGAAACAGATGGCTGATTGTCTCAGCTGTTTCCCCACATAGAAAGCACCTTGAACAAAGTGGAATCACTCTCTTTTTTTTGAGATTGTCTTGGGTCAAGACAGCCTCCTTTGCTAGCAGCCAAGTAAAACAAGCTACCTTATATGGAACTTTTCCTTTACAAATATGCTTCCATTGCCAATTAGTTAATTGCTGATTTGAATGGTTTAAGAGCTTGTATGTTGAACTCACCTTATACATGTTTTGTTGTGTCCCCGCCATTATAGTGTATCCACCCCTCTGTAACCCTTTAAAGTCTTCCAATTGTTTGTAAAACTCAGTCAACCTAGCCACCTCCCAGTCATTTAACATCCTCCTAAATATAAGATCCCAACCTTGGGGAGCCCATACTTCAGCTATTATTCTGTGCTGATGTTGAACCAAACCAGGGGGCCCTTCCATAAAGCAAGTAAAGCAACCGTTTTAGGCCCCATATTTGTGGGGGGCTTTTTTTTGTTACACCTAATAGGCTATGTATAAGTTTAAAAAGGAGTTCTGTAAAGTGAAAAAGTTTGATTTCTTTCTTTAACAAATATAGAGAAGAAAGATTTGCAACTGCTATGATTTCTACCAATGAAATTGCACTTCAAATGAATATCGAACCTAAATTTCGTAACAAACGTGTGATATATAGGAAGTAACAATTTGATTCGAATGTTGATAATGAAATCTCAAAATCTTTCGAAGAGCCCTTTAGAGTTGATTACTTTTATAAAAATAGAGAAGGCTATTTTCTTACTTCAAAATAGATTTGAACAATCCGAAGCATATGAAAATATTTTTTGATTTTCTATTTGGAAGTAAAAACTAAGATCACTGGATGGTGGATATTTGAAAAAATATTGCTTTAATCTTGAATGTTCCTTAAAGCATAATAATCAATTCGATATTGATGGTTTAGATTTATTTTCTGAATTAAAAGTATTAAGAAAAATAATACAATTAGAAGATAACTGTTTAATTGATACACTTAATCAAATAAAAGGTGTGCCAGATTAGGACGGTCGAGTACAGTGTTGTGAAGAGCGTGAAGCGAGAAAAAGCGACAACCCCTATTTCATGAGAAGCGAGAAGCGAGAAGCGAAGCGCTCGCTTTTTTGAAGTGAAGCGGAATTTTAAAAAAAAAATTAAAATAAGTAGTGCATAGACAAAACATGTAATTGTAAGCAAATGTTCAATACTTCAATTTA